>OX596076.1:80450289-80689353 GCA_951394005.1 Protophormia terraenovae | reverse complement strand
AATCGATTTTTTATGTTTTTCATTTAAAAATCGGTTTTTAGTAGGAAATATGAGTGATCACAGATTTTCGGCCTTTTGCCTCTATCTCTGCTGGTTTAGCTTTAAAATCGATTTTTATGTTTTTCATATAAAAATCGATTTTTAGTAAGAAATATGAGTGATCACAGATTTTCGCCCTTTTGCCTCTATCTCTGCTGGTTTAGCTTTAAAATCGATTTTTATGTTTTTCATATAAAAATCGATTAGTAGGAAATATGAGTGATCACAGATTTTCGCCCTTTTGCCTCTATCTCTGCTGGTTTAGCTTTAAAATCGATTTTTATGTTTTTCATATAAAAATCGATTTTAGTAGGAAATACGAGTGATCACAGATTTTCGCCCTTTTGCCTCTATCTCTGCTGGTTTAGCTTTAAAATCGATTTTTATATTTTTCATATAAAAATCGATTTTTAGTAGGAAATATGAGTGATCACAGATTTTCGCCCTTTTGCCTCTATCTCTGCTGGTTTAGCTTTAAAATCGATTTTTATGTTTTTCATATAAAAATCGATTTTTAGTAGGAAATATGAGTGATCACAGATTTTCGCCCTTTTGCCTCTATCTCTGCTGGTTTTAGCTTTAAAATCGATTTTTATGTTTTTCATATAAGTTATTCATATAAAAATCGATTTTTAGTAGGAAATATGAGTGATCACAGATTTTCGCCCTTTTGCCTCTATCTCTGCTGGTTTAGCTTTAAAATCGATTTTTATGTTTTTTCATATAAAAATCGATTTTTAGTAGGAAATATGAGTGATCACAGATTTTCGCCCTTTTGCCTCTATCTCTGCTGGTTTAGCTTTAAAATCGATTTTTATATTTTTCATATAAAAAATCGATTTTTAGTAAGAAATATGAGTGATCACAGATTTTCGGCCTTTTGCCTCTATCTCTGCTGGTTTAGCTTTAAAATCGATTTTTATGTTTTTCATATAAGTTATTCATATAAAAATCGATTTTTAGTAGGAAATATGAGTGATCACAGATTTTCGCCCTTTTGCCTCTATCTCTGCTGGTTTAGCTTTAAAATCGATTTTTATGTTTCCCATATAAAAAATCGATTTTTAGTAGGAAATATGAGTGATCACAGATTTTCGCCCTTTTGCCTCTATCTCTGCTGGTTTAGCTTTAAAATCGATTTTTATATTTTTCATATAAAAATCGATTTTTAGTAGGAAATATGAGTGATCACAGATTTTCGCCCTTTTGCCTGTATCTCTGCTGGTTTAGCTTTAAAATCGATTTTTTATGTTTTTCATATAAAAATCGATTTTTAGTAAAAAACATGAGTGATCACAGATTTTCGCCCTTTTGCCTCTATCTCTGCTGGTTTAGCTTTAAAATCGATTTTTATGTTTTTCATATAAAAATCGATTTTTAGTAGGAAATATGAGTGATCACAGATTTTCGTCCTTTTGCCTCTATCTCTTCTGGTTTAGCTTTAAAATCGAACTTTATGTTTCCCATATAAAAATCGATTTTTAGTAGGAAATATGAGTGATCACAGATTTTCGCCCTTTTGCCTCTATATCTGCTGGTTAAGCTTTAAAATCGATTTTTAATGTTTTTTCATATAAAAATCGATTTTTAGTAGGAAATATGAGTGATCACAGATTTTCGGCCTTTGGCCTCTATCTCTGCTGGTTTAGCTTTAAAATCGATTTTTATGTTTTCATATAAAAATCGATTTTTAGTAGGAAATATGAGTGATCACAGATTTTCGCCCTTTTGCCTCTATCTCTGCTGGTTTAGCTTTAAAATCGATTTATATGTTTTTTCATATAAAAATCGATTTTTAGTAGGAAATATGAGTGATCACAGATTTTCGCCCTTTTGCCTCTATCTCTGCTGGTTTAGCTTTAAAGTCGATTTTTATGTTTCCCATATAAAAATCGATTTTTAGTAGGGAAATATGAGTGATCACAGATTTTCGCCCTTTTGCCTGTATCTCTGCTGGTTTAGCTTTAAAATCGATTTTTGTGTTTTTCATATAAAAATTGATTTTTAGTAGGAAATATGAGTGATCACAGATTTTCGCCCTTTTGCCTGTATCTCTGCTGGTTTAGCTTTAAAAATCGATTTTTATGTTTCCCATATAAAAAATCGATTTTTAGTAGGAAATATGAGTGATCACAGATTTTCGCCCTTTTGCCTCTATCTCTGCTGGTTTAGCTTTAAAATCGATTTTTATGTTTCCCATATAAAAATCGATTTTTAGTAGGAAATATGAGTGATCACAGATTTTCGCCCTTTTGCCTGTATATCTGCTGGTTAAGCTTTAAAATCGATTTTTGTGTTTTTCATATAAAAATTGATTTTTAGTAGGAAATATGAGTGATCACAGATTTTCGCCCTTTTGCCTGTATCTCTGCTGGTTTAGCTTTAAAATCGATTTTTATGTTTTTCATATAAAAATTGATTTTTAGTAAGAAATATGAGTGATCACAGATTTTCGCCCTTTTGCCTCTATCTCTGCTGGTTTAGCTTTAAAATCGATTTTTATGTTTTTCATATAAAAATCGATTTTTAGTAGGAAATATGAGTGATCACAGATTTTCGCCCTTTTGCCTCTATCTCTGCTGGTTTAGCTTTAAAATCGATTTTTATGTTTTTCATATAAAAATCGATTTTTAGTAGGAAATATGAGTAATCGCAGATTTTCGCCCTTTTGCCTCTATCTCTGCTGGTTTAGCTTTAAAATCGGTTTTTATGTTTTTCATATAAAAATCGATTTTTAGTAGGAAATATGAGTGATCACAGATTTTCGCCCTTTTGCCTGTATCTCTGCTGGTTTAGCTTTAAAATCGATTTTTATGTTTTTCATATAAAAATTGATTTTTAGTAAGAAATATGAGTGATCACAGATTTTCGCCCTTTTGCCTCTATCTCTGCTGGTTTAGCTTTAAAATCGATTTTTATGTTTTTCATGTAAAAATCGATTTTTAGTAAGAAATATGTGTGATCACAGATTTTCGCCCTTTTGCCTCTATCTCTGCTGGTTTAGCTTTAAAATCGATTTTTATGTTTTTCATATAAAAATCGATTTTTAGTAGGAAATATGAGTGATCACAGATTTTCGCCCTTTTGCCTCTATCTCTGCTGGTTTAGCTTTAAAATCGATTTTTATGTTTCCCATATAAAAATCGATTTTTAGTAGGAAATATGAGTGATCACAGATTTTCGCCCTTTTGCCTCTATCTCTGCTGGTTTAGCTTTAAAATCGATTTTTATGTTTCCCATATAAAAATCGATTTTTAGTAGGAAATATGAGTGATCACAGATTTTCGCCCTTTTGCCTGTATCTCTGCTGGTTTAGCTTTAAAATCGATTTTTATGTTTTTCATATAAAAATTGATTTTTAGTAAGAAATATGAGTGATCACAGATTTTCGCCCTTTTGCCTCTATCTCTGCTGGTTTAGCTTTAAAATCGATTTTTATGTTTTTCATGTAAAAATCGATTTTTAGTAAGAAATATGTGTGATCACAGATTTTCGCCCTTTTGCCTCTATCTCTGCTGGTTTAGCTTTAAAATCGATTTTTATGTTTTTCATATAAAAATCGATTTTTAGTAGGAAATATGAGTGATCACAGATTTTCGCCCTTTTGCCTCTATCTCTGCTGGTTTAGCTTTAAAATCGATTTTTATGTTTTTCATATAAAAATCGATTTTTAGTAGGAAATATGAGTAATCGCAGATTTTCGCCCTTTTGCCTCTATCTCTGCTGGTTTAGCTTTAAAATCGGTTTTTATGTTTTTCATATAAAAATCGATTTTTAGTAGGAAATATGAGTAATCGCAGATTTTCGCCCTTTTGCCTCTATCTCTGCTGGTTTAGCTTTAAAATCGATTTTTATGTTTTTCATATAAAAATCGATTTTTAGTAGGAAATATGAGTGATCACAGATTTTCGCCCTTTTGCCTCTATCTCTGCTGGTTTAGCTTTAAAATCGATTTTTATGTTTTTCATATAAAAATCGATTTTTAGTAGGAAATATGAGTGATCACATGTTTTCGGCCTTTTGCCTCTATCTCTGCTGGTTTAGCTTTAAAATCGATTTTTATGTTTCCCATATAAAAATCGATTTTCAGTAGGAAATATGATTGATCACAGATTTTCGCCCTTTTGCTTCTATCTCTGCTGGTTTAGCTTTAAAATCGGTTTTTATGTTTTTCATATAAAAATCGATTTTTAGTAGGAAATATGAGTGATCACAGGTTTTCGCCCTTTTGCCTCTATCTCTGCTGGTTTAGCTTTAAAATCGATTTTTGTGTTTTTCATATAAAAATCGATTTTTAGTAGGAAATATGAGTGATCACAGATTTTCGCCCTTTTGCCTCTATCTCTGCTGGTTTAGCTTTAAAATCGATTTTTATGTTTTTCATATAAAAATTGATTTTTAGTAAGAAATATGAGTGATCACAGATTTTCGCCCTTTTGCCTCTATCTCTGCTGGTTTAGCTTTAAAATCGATTTTTATGTTTTTCATGTAAAAATCGATTTTTAGTAAGAAATATGAGTGATCACAGATTTTCGCCCTTTTGCCTCTATCTCTGCTGGTTTAGCTTTAAAATCGATTTTTATGTTTTTCATATAAAAATTGATTTTTAGTAAGAAATATGAGTGATCACAGATTTTCGCCCTTTTGCCTCTATCTCTGCTGGTTTAGCTTTAAAATCGATTTTTATGTTTTTCATGTAAAAATCGATTTTTAGTAGGAAATATGAGTGATCACAGATTTTCGCCCTTTTGCCTCTATCTCTGCTGGTTTAGCTTTAAAATCGATTTTTATGTTTTTCATATAAAAATTGATTTTTAGTAAGAAATATGAGTGATCACAGATTTTCGCCCTTTTGCCTCTATCTCTGCTGGTTTAGCTTTAAAATCGATTTTTATGTTTTTCATATAAAAATTGATTTTTAGTAAGAAATATGAGTGATCACAGATTTTCGCCCTTTTGCCTCTATCTCTGCTGGTTTAGCTTTAAAATCGATTTTTATGTTTTTCATATAAAAATTGATTTTTAGTAGGAAATATGAGTGATCACAGATTTTCGCCCTTTTGCCTCTATCTCTGCTGGTTTAGCTTTAAAATCGATTTTTATATTTTTCATATAAAAATCGATTTTTAGTAGGAAATATGAGTGATCACAGATTTTCGCCCTTTTGCCTCTATCTCTGCTGGTTTAGCTTTAAAATCGATTTTTTATGTTTTTCATATAAAAATCGATTTTTAGTAGGAAATATGAGTGATCACAGATTTTCGCCCTTTTGCCTCTATCTCTGCTGGTTTAGCTTTAAAATCGATTTTTATGTTTCCCATATAAAAATCGATTTTTAGTAGGAAATATGAGTGATCACAGATTTTCGCCCTTTTGCTTCTATCTCTGCTGGTTTAGCTTTAAAATCGATTTATATGTTTTTCATATAAAAATCGATTTTTAGTAGGAAATATGAGTAATCGCAGATTTCATATAAAAATCGATTTTTAGTAGGAAATATGAGTGATCACAGATTTTCGCCCTTTTGCCTCTATCTCTGCTGGTTTAGCTTTAAAATCGATTTTTATGTTTTTCATATAAAAATCGATTTTTAGTAGGAAATATGAGTGATCACAGATTTTCGCCCTTTTGCCTCTATCTCTGCTGGTTTAGCTTTAAAATCGATTTTTATGTTTCCCATATAAAAATCGATTTTTAGTAGGAAATATGAGTGATCACAGATTTTCATATATATTTTCGCCCTTTTGCCTCTATCTCTGCTGGTTTAGCTTTAAAATCGATTTTTATGTTTTTCATGTAAAAATCGATAGCTTTAAAATCGATTTTTATGTTTTTCATATAAAAATCGATTTTTAGTAGGAAATATGAGTGATCACAGATTTTCGCCCTTTTGCCTCTATCTCTGCTGGTTTAGCTTTAAAATCGATTTTTATGTTTTTCATATAAAAATCGATTTTTAGTAGGAAATATGAGTGATCACAGATTTTCGGCCTTTTGCCTCTATCTCTGCTGGTTTAGCTTTAAAATCGATTTTTGTGTTTCCCATATAAAAATCGATTTTTAGTAGGAAATATGAGTGATCACAGATTTTCGCCCTTTTGCCTCTATCTCTGCTGGATTAGCTTTAAAATCGATTTTTATGTTTTTCATATATGTTTTTCATATAAAAATCGATTTTTAGTAGGAAATATGAGTGATCACAGATTTTCGCCCTTTTGCCTCTATCTCTGCTGGTTTAGCTTTAAAATCGATTTTTATGTTTTTCATATAAAAATCGATTTTTAGTAGGAAATATGAGTGATCACAGATTTTCGGCCTTTTGCCTCTATCTCTGCTGGTTTAGCTTTAAAATCGATTTTCGCCCTTTTGCCTCTATCTCTGCTGGATTAGCTTTAAAATCGATAAAATCGATTTTTAGTAGGAAATATGAGTGATCACAGATTTTCGGCCTTTTGCCTCTATCTCTGGTGGTTTAGCTTTAAAATCGATTTTCGCCCTTTTGCCTCTATCTCTGCTGGTTTAGCTTTAAAATCGATTTGTATGTTTTTCATATAAAAATCGATATTTAGTACGAAATATGAGTGATCACAGATTTTCGGCCTTTTGCCTCTATCTCTGCTGGTTTAGCTTTAAAATCGATTTTTATGTTTTTCATATAAAAATCGATTTTTAGTAGGAAATATGAGTGATCACAGATTTTCGCCCTTTTGCTTCTATCTCTGCTGGTTTAGCTTTAAAATCGATTTTTATGTTTTTCATATAAAAATCGATATGAGTAATCGCATATGAGTAATCGTAAATATGAGTAATCGCAGATTTTCACCCTTTTGCCTCTATCTCTGCTGGTTTAGCTTTAAAATCGATTTTTATGTTTTTCATATAAAAATTTATTTTTAGTAAGAAACATGAGTGATCATAGATTTTCGTCCTTTTGCCTCTATCTCTTCTGGTTTAGCTTTAAAATCGATTTTTATGTTTTTCATATAAAAATTGATTTTTAGTAGGAAACATGAGTGATCACAGATTTTCGTCCTTTTGCCTCTATCTCTTCTGGTTTAGCTTTAAAATCGATTTTTATGTTTTTCATATAAAAATTTATTTTTAGTAAGGAACATGAGTGATCATAGATTTTCGTCCTTTTGCCTCTATCTCTTCTGGTTTAGCTTTAAAATCGATTTTTATGTTTTTCATATAAAAATTGATTTTTAGTAAGAAACATGAGTGATCATAGATTTTCGTCCTTTTGCCTCTATCTCTTCTGGTTTAGCTTTAAAATCGATTTTTATGTTTTTCATATAAAAATTGATTTTTAGTAGGAAACATGAGTGATCACAGATTTTCGCCCTTTTGCCTCTATCTCTGCTGGTTTAGCTTTAAAATCGATTTTTATGTTTTTCATATAAAAATCGATTTTTAGTAGGAAATATGAGTGATCACAGATTTTCGCCCTTTTGCTTCTATCTCTGCTGGTTTAGCTTTAAAATCGATTTTTATGTTTTTCATATAAAAATCGATTTTTAGTAGGAAATATGAGTAATCGCAGATTTTCACCCTTTTGCCTCTATCTCTGCTGGTTTAGCTTTAAAATCGATTTTTATGTTTTTCATATAAAAATCGATTTTTAGTAGGAAATATGAGTGATCACAGATTTTCGCCCTTTTGCTTCTATCTCTGCTGATTTAGCTTTAAAATCGATTTTTATGTTTTTCATATAAAAATCGATTTTTAGTAGGAAATATGAGTAATCGCAGATTTTCACCCTTTTGCCTCTATCTCTGCTGGTTTAGCTTTAAAATCGATTTTTATGTTTTTCATATAAAAATTTATTTTTAGTAAGAAACATGAGTGATCATAGATTTTCGTCCTTTTGCCTCTATCTCTTCTGGTTTAGCTTTAAATTCGATTTTTATGTTTTTCATATAAAAATCGATTTTAGTAAGAAACATGAGTGATCATAGATTTTCGTCCTTTTGCCTCTATCTCTTCTGGTTTAGCTTTAAAATCGATTTTTATGTTTTTCATATAAAAATGATTTTTAGTAAGAAACATGAGTGATCATAGATTTTAGTCCTTTTGCCTCTATCTCTTCTGGTTTAGCTTTAAATTCGATTTTTATGTTTTTCATATAAAAATCGATTTTAGTAAGAAACATGAGTGATCATAGATTTTCGTCCTTTTGCCTCTATCTCTTCTGGTTTAGCTTTAAAATCGATTTTTATGTTTTTCATATAAAAATTGATTTTTAGTAGGAAACATGAGTGATCACAGATTTTCGCCCTTTTGCCTCTATCTCTGCTGGTTTAGCTTTAAAATCGATTTTTATGTTTTTCATATAAAAATCGATTTTTAGTAGGAAATATGAGTGATCACAGATTTTCGCCCTTTTGCCTGTATCTCTGCTGGTTTAGCTTTAAAATCGATTTTTATGTTTTTCATATAAAAATCGATTTTTAGTTAGAAACATGAGTGATCATAGATTTTCGTCCTTTTGCCTCTATCTCTTCTGGTTTAGCTTTAAAATCGATTTTTGTGTTTCATATAAAAATTGATTTTTAGTAGGAAATATGAGTGATCACAGATTTTGGTGGTTTAGCTTTAAAATCGATTTTCGCCCTTTTGCCTCTATCTCTGCTGGTTTAGCTTTAAAATCGATTTGTATGTTTTTCATATAAAAATCGATTTTTAGTAGGAAATATGAGTGATCACAGATTTTCGCCCTTTTGCCTCTATCTCTGCTGGTTTAGCTTTAAAATCGATTTTTATGTTTTTCATATAAAAATCGATTTTTAGTAGGAAATATGAGTGATCACAGATTTTCGGCCTTTTGCCTCTATCTCTGCTGGTTTAGCTTTAAAATCGATTTTTATGTTTTTCATATAAAAATTTATTTTTAGTAAGAAACATGAGTGATCATAGATTTTCGTCCTTTTGCCTCTATCTCTTCTGGTTTAGCTTTAAATTCGATTTTTATGTTTTTCATATAAAAATCGATTTTTAGTAGGAAATATGAGTAATCGCAGATTTTCACCCTTTTGCCTCTATCTCTGCTGGTTTAGCTTTAAAATCGATTTTTATGTTTTTCATATAAAAATTTATTTTTAGTAAGAAACATGAGTGATCATAGATTTTCGTCCTTTTGCCTCTATCTCTTCTGGTTTAGCTTTACATTCGATTTTTATGTTTTTCATATAAAAATCGATTTTAGTAAGAAACATGAGTGATCATAGATTTTCGTCCTTTTGCCTCTATCTCTTCTGGTTTAGCTTTAAAATCGATTTTTATGTTTTTCATATAAAAATTGATTTTTAGTAGGAAACATGAGTGATCACAGATTTTCGCCCTTTTGCCTCTATCTCTGCTGGTTTAGCTTTAAAATCGATTTTTATGTTTTTCATATAAAAATCGATTTTTAGTAGGAAATATGAGTGATCACAGATTTTCGCCCTTTTGCCTGTATCTCTGCTGGTTTAGCTTTAAAATCGATTTTTATGTTTTTCATATAAAAATCGATTTTTAGTTAGAAACATGAGTGATCATAGATTTTCGTCCTTTTGCCTCTATCTCTTCTGGTTTAGCTTTAAAATCGATTTTTGTGTTTTTCATATAAAAATTGATTTTTAGTAGGAAATATGAGTGATCACAGATTTTCGCCCTTTTGCCTGTATCTCTGCTGGTTTAGCTTTAAAATCGATTTTTATGTTTTTCATATAAAAATCGATTTTTAGTAGGAAATATGAGTGATCACAGATTTTCGCCCTTTTGCTTCTATCTCTGCTGGTTTAGCTTTAAAATCGATTTTTATGTTTTTCATATAAAAATCGATTTTTAGTAGGAAATATGAGTGATCACAGATTTTCGGCCTTTTGCCTCTATCTCTGCTGGTTTAGCTTTAAAATCGATTTTTATGTTTTTCATATAAAAATCGATTTTTAGTAAGAAATATGAGTGATCACAGATTTTCGCCCTTTTGCCTCTATCTCTGCTGGTTTAGCTTTAAAATCGATTTTTATGTTTTTCATATAAAAATCGATTTTTAGTAGGAAATATGAGTGATCACAGATTTTCGCCCTTTTGCCTCTATCTCTGCTGGTTTAGCTTTAAAATCGATTTTTATGTTTTTCATATAAAAATCGATTTTTAGTAGGAAATATGAGTGATCACAGATTTTCGGCCTTTTGCCTCTATCTCTGCTGGTTTAGCTTTAAAATCGATTTTTATGTTTTTCATATATGTTTTTCATATAAAAATCGATTTTTAGTAGGAAATATGAGTGATCACAGATTTTCGCCCTTTTGCCTCTATCTCTGCTGGTTTAGCTTTAAAATCGATTTTTATGTTTTTCATATAAAAATCGATTTTTAGTAGGAAATATGAGTGATCACAGATTTTCGCCCTTTTGCCTCTATCTCTGCTGGTTTAGCTTTAAAATCGATTTTTATGTTTTTCATATAAAAATCGATTTTTAGTAGGAAATATGAGTGATCACAGATTTTCGGCCTTTTGCCTCTATCTCTGGTGGTTTAACTTTAAAATCGATTTTCGCCCTTTTGCCTCTATCTCTGCTGGTTTAGCTTTAAAATCGATTTTTATGTTTTTCATATAAAAATTGATTTTTAGTAAGAAATATGAGTGATCACAGATTTTCGCCCTTTTGCCTCTATCTCTGCTGGTTTAGCTTTAAAATCGATTTTTATGTTTTTCATGTAAAAATCGATTTTTAGTAAGAAATATATGTGATCACAGATTTTCGCCCTTTTGCCTCTATCTCTGCTGGTTTAGCTTTAAAATCGATTTTTATGTTTTTCATATAAAAATCGATTTTTAGTAGGAAATATGAGTGATCACAGATTTTCGCCCTTTTGCCTCTTTCTCTGCTGGTTTAGCTTTAAAATCGATTTTTATGTTTTTCATATAAAAATCGATTTTTAGTAGGAAATATGAGTGATCACAGATTTTCGGCCTTTTGCCTCTATCTCTGGTGGTTTAACTTTAAAATCGATTTTCGCCCTTTTGCCTCTATCTCTGCTGGTTTAGCTTTAAAATCGATTTTTATGTTTTTCATATAAAAATCGATATTTAGTACGAAATATGAGTGATCACAGATTTTCGGCCTTTTGCCTCTATCTCTGCTGGTTTAGCTTTAAAATCGATTTTTATGTTTTTCATATAAAAATCGATATGAGTAATCGCATATGAGTAATCGTAAATATGAGTAATCGCAGATTTTCACCCTTTTGCCTCTATCTCTGCTGGTTTAGCTTTAAAATCGATTTTTATGTTTTTCATATAAAAATTTATTTTTAGTAAGAAACATGAGTGATCATAGATTTTCGTCCTTTTGCCTCTATCTCTTCAGGTTTAGCTTTAAAATCGATTTTTATGTTTTTCATATAAAAATTGATTTTTAGTAAGAAACATGAGTGATCATAGATTTTCGTCCTTTTGCCTCTATCTCTTCTGGTTTAGCTTTAAAATCGATTTTTATGTTTTTCATATAAAAATTGATTTTTAGTAGGAAACATGAGTGATCACAGATTTTCGTCCTTTTGCCTCTATCTCTTCTGGTTTAGCTTTAAAATCGATTTTTATGTTTTTCATATAAAAATTGATTTTTAGTAAGAAACATGAGTGATCATAGATTTTCGTCCTTTTGCCTCTATCTCTTCTGGTTTAGCTTTAAAATCGATTTTTATGTTTTTCATATAAAAATTGATTTTTAGTAGGAAACATGAGTGATCACAGATTTTCGTCCTTTTGCCTCTATCTCTTCTGGTTTAGCTTTAAAATCGATTTTTATGTTTTTCATATAAAAATTTATTTTTAGTAAGGAACATGAGTGATCATAGATTTTCGTCCTTTTGCCTCTATCTCTTCTGGTTTAGCTTTAAAATCGATTTTTATGTTTTTCATATAAAAATTGATTTTTAGTAAGAAACATGAGTGATCATAGATTTTCGTCCTTTTGCCTCTATCTCTTCTGGTTTAGCTTTAAAATCGATTTTTATGTTTTTCATATAAAAATTGATTTTTAGTAGGAAACATGAGTGATCACAGATTTTCGCCCTTTTGCCTCTATCTCTGCTGGTTTAGCTTTAAAATCGATTTTTATGTTTTTCATATAAAAATCGATTTTTAGTAGGAAATATGAGTGATCACAGATTTTCGCCCTTTTGCTTCTATCTCTGCTGGTTTAGCTTTAAAATCGATTTTTATGTTTTTCATATAAAAATCGATTTTTAGTAGGAAATATGAGTAATCGCAGATTTTCACCCTTTTGCCTCTATCTCTGCTGGTTTAGCTTTAAAATCGATTTTTATGTTTTTCATATAAAAATCGATTTTTAGTAGGAAATATGAGTGATCACAGATTTTCGCCCTTTTGCTTCTATCTCTGCTGATTTAGCTTTAAAATCGATTTTTATGTTTTTCATATAAAAATCGATTTTTAGTAGGAAATATGAGTAATCGCAGATTTTCACCCTTTTGCCTCTATCTCTGCTGGTTTAGCTTTAAAATCGATTTTTATGTTTTTCATATAAAAATTGATTTTTAGTAGGAAATGTGAGTGATCACAGATTTTCGCCCTTTTGCCTCTATCTCTGCTGGTTTAGCTTTAAAATCGATTTTTATGTTTTTCATATAAAAATCGATTTTTAGTAAGAAACATGAGTGATCATAGATTTTCGTCCTTTTGCCTCTATCTCTTCTGGTTTAGCTTTAAATTCGATTTTTATGTTTTTCATATAAAAATCGATTTTAGTAAGAAACATGAGTGATCATAGATTTTCGTCCTTTTGCCTCTATCTCTTCTGGTTTAGCTTTAAAATCGATTTTTATGTTTTTCATATAAAAATGATTTTTAGTAAGAAACATGAGTGATCATAGATTTTCGTCCTTTTGCCTCTATCTCTTCTGGTTTAGCTTTAAATTCGATTTTTATGTTTTTCATATAAAAATCGATTTTAGTAAGAAACATGAGTGATCATAGATTTTCGTCCTTTTGCCTCTATCTCTTCTGGTTTAGCTTTAAAATCGATTTTTATGTTTTTCATATAAAAATTGATTTTTAGTAGGAAATGTGAGTGATCACAGATTTTCGCCCTTTTGCCTCTATCTCTGCTGGTTTAGCTTTAAAATCGATTTTTATGTTTTTCATATAAAAATCGATTTTTAGTAAGAAACATGAGTGATCATAGATTTTCGTCCTTTTGCCTCTATCTCTTCTGGTTTAGCTTTAAATTCGATTTTTATGTTTTTCATATAAAAATCGATTTTAGTAAGAAACATGAGTGATCATAGATTTTCGTCCTTTTGCCTCTATCTCTTCTGGTTTAGCTTTAAAATCGATTTTTATGTTTTTCATATAAAAATGATTTTTAGTAAGAAACATGAGTGATCATAGATTTTAGTCCTTTTGCCTCTATCTCTTCTGGTTTAGCTTTAAATTCGATTTTTATGTTTTTCATATAAAAATCGATTTTAGTAAGAAACATGAGTGATCATAGATTTTCGTCCTTTTGCCTCTATCTCTTCTGGTTTAGCTTTAAAATCGATTTTTATGTTTTTCATATAAAAATTGATTTTTAGTAGGAAACATGAGTGATCACAGATTTTCGCCCTTTTGCCTCTATCTCTGCTGGTTTAGCTTTAAAATCGATTTTTATGTTTTTCATATAAAAATCGATTTTTAGTAGGAAATATGAGTGATCACAGATTTTCGCCCTTTTGCCTGTATCTCTGCTGGTTTAGCTTTAAAATCGATTTTTATGTTTTTCATATAAAAATCGATTTTTAGTTAGAAACATGAGTGATCATAGATTTTCGTCCTTTTGCCTCTATCTCTTCTGGTTTAGCTTTAAAATCGATTTTTGTGTTTCATATAAAAATTGATTTTTAGTAGGAAATATGAGTGATCACAGATTTTGGTGGTTTAGCTTTAAAATCGATTTTCGCCCTTTTGCCTCTATCTCTGCTGGTTTAGCTTTAAAATCGATTTGTATGTTTTTCATATAAAAATCGATTTTTAGTAGGAAATATGAGTGATCACAGATTTTCGCCCTTTTGCCTCTATCTCTGCTGGTTTAGCTTTAAAATCGATTTTTATGTTTTTCATATAAAAATCGATTTTTAGTAGGAAATATGAGTGATCACAGATTTTCGGCCTTTTGCCTCTATCTCTGCTGGTTTAGCTTTAAAATCGATTTTTATGTTTTTCATATAAAAATCGATTTTTAGTAAGAAATATGAGTGATCACAGATTTTCGCCCTTTTGCCTCTATCTCTGCTGGTTTAGCTTTAAAATCGATTTTTATGTTTTTCATATAAAAATCGATTTTTAGTAGGAAATATGAGTGATCACAGATTTTCGGCCTTTTGCCTCTATCTCTGCTGGTTTAGCTTTAAAATCGATTTTTATGTTTTTCATATAAAAATTTATTTTTAGTAAGAAACATGAGTGATCATAGATTTTCGTCCTTTTGCCTCTATCTCTTCTGGTTTAGCTTTAAATTCGATTTTTATGTTTTTCATATAAAAATCGATTTTAGTAAGAAACATGAGTGATCATAGATTTTCGTCCTTTTGCCTCTATCTCTTCTGGTTTAGCTTTAAAATCGATTTTTATGTTTTTCATATAAAAATTGATTTTTAGTAGGAAACATGAGTGATCACAGATTTTCGCCCTTTTGCCTCTATCTCTGCTGGTTTAGCTTTAAAATCGATTTTTATGTTTTTCATATAAAAATCGATTTTTAGTAGGAAATATGAGTGATCACAGATTTTCGCCCTTTTGCCTGTATCTCTGCTGGTTTAGCTTTAAAATCGATTTTTATGTTTTTCATATAAAAATCGATTTTTAGTTAGAAACATGAGTGATCATAGATTTTCGTCCTTTTGCCTCTATCTCTTCTGGTTTAGCTTTAAAATCGATTTTTGTGTTTTTCATATAAAAATTGATTTTTAGTAGGAAATATGAGTGATCACAGATTTTCGCCCTTTTGCCTGTATCTCTGCTGGTTTAGCTTTAAAATCGATTTTTATGTTTTTCATATAAAAATCGATTTTTAGTAGGAAATATGAGTGATCACAGATTTTCGCCCTTTTGCTTCTATCTCTGCTGGTTTAGCTTTAAAATCGATTTTTATGTTTTTCATATAAAAATCGATTTTTAGTAGGAAATATGAGTGATCACAGATTTTCGGCCTTTTGCCTCTATCTCTGCTGGTTTAGCTTTAAAATCGATTTTTATGTTTTTCATATAAAAATCGATTTTTAGTAAGAAATATGAGTGATCACAGATTTTCGCCCTTTTGCCTCTATCTCTGCTGGTTTAGCTTTAAAATCGATTTTTATGTTTTTCATATAAAAATCGATTTTTAGTAGGAAATATGACTGATCACAGATTTTCGCCCTTTTGCCTCTATCTCTGCTGGTTTAGCTTTAAAATCGATTTTTATGTTTTTCATATAAAAATCGATTTTTAGTAGGAAATATGAGTGATCACAGATTTTCGGCCTTTTGCCTCTATCTCTGCTGGTTTAGCTTTAAAATCGATTTTTATGTTTTTCATATATGTTTTTCATATAAAAATCGATTTTTAGTAGGAAATATGAGTGATCACAGATTTTCGCCCTTTTGCCTCTATCTCTGCTGGTTTAGCTTTAAAATCGATTTTTATGTTTTTCATATAAAAATCGATTTTTAGTAGGAAATATGAGTTATCACAGATTTTCGCCCTTTTGCTTCTATCTCTGCTGGTTTAGCTTTAAAATCGTTTTTTATGTTTTTCATATAAAAATTGATTTTTAGTAGGAAATATGAGTGATCACAGATTTTCGGCCTTTTGCCTCTATCTCTGGTGGTTTAGCTTTAAAATCGATTTTCGCCCTTTTGCCTCTATCTCTGCTAGTTTAGCTTTAAAATCGATTTGTATGTTTTTCATATAAAAATCGATTTTTAGTAGGAAATATGAGTGATCACAGATTTTCGCCCTTTTGCCTCTATCTCTGCTGGTTTAGCTTTAAAATCGATTTTTATGTTTTTCACATAAAAATCGATTTTTAGTAGGAAATATGAGTGATCACAGATTTTCGCCCTTTTGCCTCTATCTCTGCTGGTTTAGCTTTAAAATCGATTTTTATGTTTTTCATGTAAAAATCGATTTTTAGTAAGAAATATATGTGATCACAGATTTTCGCCCTTTTGCCTCTATCTCTGCTGGTTTAGCTTTAAAATCGATTTTTATGTTTTTCATATAAAAATCGATTTTTAGTAGGAAATATGAGTGATCACAGATTTTCGCCCTTTTGCCTCTATCTCTGCTGGTTTAGCTTTAAAATCGATTTTTATGTTTTTCATATAAAAATCGATTTTTAGTAGGAAATATGAGTGATCACAGATTTTCGGCCTTTTGCCTCTATCTCTGGTGGTTTAACTTTAAAATCGATTTTCGCCCTTTTGCCTCTATCTCTGCTGGTTTAGCTTTAAAATCGATTTTTATGTTTTTCATATAAAAATCGATTTTTAGTAGGAAATATGAGTGATCACAGATTTTCGGCCTTTTGCCTCTATCTCTGGTGGTTTAGCTTTAAAATCGATTTTCGCCCTTTTGCCTCTATCTCTGCTAGTTTAGCTTTAAAATCGATTTGTATGTTTTTCATATAAAAATCGATTTTTAGTAGGAAATATGAGTGATCACAGATTTTCGCCCTTTTGCCTCTATCTCTGCTGGTTTAGCTTTAAAATCGATTTTTATGTTTTTCATATAAAAATCGATTTTTAGTAGGAAATATGAGTTATCACAGATGTTCGCCCTTTTGCTTCTATCTCTGCTGGTTTAGCTTTAAAATCGTTTTTTATGTTTTTCATATAAAAATTGATTTTTAGTAGGAAATATGAGTGATCACAGATTTTCGGCCTTTTGCCTCTATCTCTGCTGGTTTAGCTTTAAAATCGATTTTTATGTTTCCCATATAAAAATCGATTTTTAGTAGGAAATATGAGTGATCACAGATTTTCGCCCTTTTGCCTCTATCTCTGCTGGTTTAGCTTTAAAATCGATTTTTATGTTTTTCATATATGTTTTTCATATAAAAATCGATTTTTAGTAGGAAATATGAGTGATCACAGATTTTCGCCCTTTTGCCTCTATCTCTGCTGGTTTAGCTTTAAAATCGATTTTTATGTTTTTCATATAAAAATCGATTTTTAGTAGGAAATATGAGTGATCACAGATTTTCGCCCTTTTGCCTCTATCTCTGCTGGTTTAGCTTTAAAATCGATTTTTATGTTTTTCATGTAAAAATCGATTTTTAGTAAGAAATATATGTGATCACAGATTTTCGCCCTTTTGCCTCTATCTCTGCTGGTTTAGCTTTAAAATCGATTTGTATGTTTTTCATATAAAAATCGATTTTTAGTAGGAAATATGAGTGATCACAGATTTTCGCCCTTTTGCCTCTATCTCTGCTGGTTTAGCTTTAAAATCGATTTTTATGTTTTTCATATAAAAATCGATTTTTAGTAGGAAATATGAGTGATCACAGATTTTCGCCCTTTTGCCTCTATCTCTGCTGGTTTAGCTTTAAAATCGATTTTCGCCCTTTTGCCTCTATCTCTGCTGGTTTAGCTTTAAAATCGATTTGTGTGTTTTTCATATAAAAATCGATTTTTAGTAAGAAACATGAGTGATCATAGATTTTCGTCCTTTTGCCTCTATCTCTTCTGGTTTAGCTTTAAAATCGATTTTTATGTTTTTCATATAAAATTTGATTTTTAGTAGGAAACATGAGTGATCACAGATTTTCGCCCTTTTGCCTGTATCTCTGCTGGTTTAGCTTTAAAATCGATTTTTATGTTTTTCATATAAAAATCGATTTTTAGTAAGAAATATGAGTGATCATAGATTTTCGTTCTTTTGCCTCTATCTCTTCTGGTTTAGCTTTAAAATCGATTTTTGTGTTTTTCATATAAAAATTGATTTTTAGTAGGAAATATGAGTGATCACAGATTTTCGCCCTTTTGCCTCTATCTCTGCTGGTTTAGCTTTAAAATCGATTTTTGTGTTTTTCATATAAAAATTGATTTTTAGTAGGAAATATGAGTGATCACAGATTTTCGCCCTTTTGCCTGTATCTCTGCTGGTTTAGCTTTAAAATCGACTTTTATGTTTTTCATATAAAAATCGATTTTTAGTAAGAAACATGAGTGATCATAGATTTTCGTCCTTTTGCCTCTATCTCTTCTGGGTTAGCTTTAAAATCGATTTTTATGTTTTTCATATAAAAATTGATTTTTAGTAGGAAACATGAGTGATCACAGATTTTCGCCCTTTTGCCTCTATCTCTGCTGGTTTGGTTTAGCTTTAAAATCGATTTTTATGTTTTTCATATAAAAATCGATTTTTAGTAGGAAATATGAGTGATCACAGATTTTCGCCGTTTTGCCTGTATCTCTGCTGGTTTAGCTTTAAAATCGATTTTTATGTTTTTCATATAAAAATCGATTTTTAGTTAGAAACATGAGTGATCATAGATTTTCGTCCTTTTGCTTCTATCTCTTCTGGTTTAGCTTTAAAATCGATTTTTGTGTTTTTCATATAAAAATTGATTTTTAGTAGGAAACATGAGTGATCACAGATTTTCGCCCTTTTGCCTCTATCTCTGCTGGTTTAGCTTTAAAATCGATTTTTATGTTTTTCATATAAAAATCGATTTTTAGTAAGAAACATGAGTGATCATAGATTTTCGCCCTTTTGCCTGTATCTCTGCTGGTTTAGCTTTAAAATCGATTTTTGTGTTTTTCATATAAAAATTGATTTTTAGTAGGAAATATGAGTGATCATAGATTTTCGCCCTTTTGCCTGTATCTCTGCTGGTTTAGCTTTAAAATCGATTTTTATGTTTTTCATATAAAAATCGATTTTTAGTAAGAAACATGAGTGATCATAGATTTTCGCCCTTTTGCCTCTATCTCTGCTGGTTTAGCTTTAAAATCGATTTTTATGTTTTTCATATAAAAATCGATTTTTAGTAAGAAACATGAGTGATCATAGATTTTCGTCCTTTTGCCTCTATCTCTTCTGGTTTAGCTTTAAAATCGATTTTTATGTTTTTCATATAAAAATTGATTTTTAGTAGGAAACATGAGTGATCACAGATTTTCGCCCTTTTGCCTCTATCTCTGCTGGTTTAGCTTTAAAATCGATTTTTATGTTTTTCATATAAAAATCGATTTTTAGTAAGAAATATGAGTGATCATAGATTTTCGTCCTTTTGCCTCTATCTCTTCTGGTTTAGCTTTAAAATCGATTTTTATGTTTTTCATATAAAAATCGATTTTTAGTAAGAAATATGAGTGATCACAGATTTTCGCCCTTTTGCCTCTATCTCTGCTGGTTTAGCTTTAAAATCGATTTTTATGTTTTTCATATAAAAATCGATTTTTGTAAGAAACATGAGTGATCATAGATTTTCGTCCTTTTGCCTCTATCTCTTCTGGTTTAGCTTTAAAATCGATTTTTATGTTTTTCATATAAAAATTGATTTTTAGTAGGAAACATGAGTGATCACAGATTTTCGCCCTTTTGCCTGTATCTCTGCTGGTTTAGCTTTAAAATCGATTTTTATGTTTTTCATATAAAAATTGATTTTTAGTAGGAAACATGAGTGATCACAGATTTTCGCCCTTTTGCCTGTATCTCTGCTGGTTTAGCTTTAAAATCGATTTTTATGTTTTTCATATAAAAATTGATTTTTAGTAGGAAACATGAGTGATCACAGATTTTCGCCCTTTTGCTTCTATCTCTGCTGGTTTAGCTTTAAAATCGATTTTTATGTTTTTCATATAAAAATCGATTTTTAGTAAGAAATATGAGTGATCATAGATTTTCGTCCTTTTGCCTCTATCTCTTCTGGTTTAGCTTTAAAATCGATTTTTATGTTTTTCATATAAAAATCGATTTTTAGTAAGAAATATGAGTGATCACAGATTTTCGCCCTTTTGCCTCTATCTCTGCTGGTTTAGCTTTAAAATCGATTTTTATGTTTTTCATATAAAAATCGATTTTTAGTAAGAAACATGAGTGATCATAGATTTTCGTCCTTTTGCCTCTATCTCTTCTGGTTTAGCTTTAAAATCGATTTTTATGTTTTTCATATAAAAATTGATTTTTAGTAGGAAACATGAGTGATCACAGATTTTCGCCCTTTTGCCTGTATCTCTGCTGGTTTAGCTTTAAAATCGATTTTTATGTTTTTCATATAAAAATTGATTTTTAGTAGGAAACATGAGTGATCACAGATTTTCGCCCTTTTGCTTCTATCTCTGCTGGTTTAGCTTTAAAATCGATTTTTATGTTTTTCATATAAAAATTGATTTTTAGTAGGAAACATGAGTGATCACAGATTTTCGCCCTTTTGCCTGTATCTCTGCTGGTTTAGCTTTAAAATCGATTTTTATGTTTTTCATATAAAAATCGATTTTTAGTAAAAAATATGAGTGATCATAGATTTTCGTCCTTTTGCCTCTATCTCTTCTGGTTTAGCTTTAAAATCGATTTTTGTGTTTTTCATATAAAAATTGATTTTTAGTAGGAAATGTGAGTGATCACAGATTTTCGCCCTTTTGCCTCTATCTCTGCTGGTTTAGCTTTAAAATCGATTTTTATGTTTTTCATATAAAAATCGATTTTTAGTAGGAAATATGAGTGATCACAGATTTTCGCCCTTTTGCCTCTATCTCTGCTGGTTTAGCTTTAAAATCGATTTTTATGTTTTTCATATAAAAATCGATTTTTAGTAGGAAATATGAGTGATCACAGATTTTCGCCCTTTTGCCTGTATCTCTGCTGGTTTAGCTTTAAAATCGATTTTTATGTTTTTCATATAAAAATCGATTTTTAGTAAGAAACATGAGTGATCATAGATTTTCGTCCTTTTGCCTCTATCTCTTCTGGTTTAGCTTTAAAATCGATTTTTATGTTTTTCATATAAAAATTGATTTTTAGTAGGAAACATGAGTGATCACAGATTTTCGCCCTTTTGCCTGTATCTCTGCTGGTTTAGCTTTAAAATCGATTTTTATGTTTTTCATATAAAAATCGATTTTTAGTAAGAAATATGAGTGATCATAGATTTTCGTCCTTTTGCCTCTATCTCTTCTGGTTTAGCTTTAAAATCGATTTTTGTGTTTTTCATGTAAAAATTGATTTTTAGTAGGAAATGTGAGTGATCACAGATTTTCGCCCTTTTGCCTCTATCTCTGCTGGTTTAGCTTTAAAATCGATTTTTATGTTTTTCATATAAGTTATTCATATAAAAATCGATTTTTAGTAGGAAATATGAGTGATCACAGACTTTCGGCCTTTTGCCTCTATCTCTGCTGGTTTAGCTTTAAAATCGATTTTTATGTTTTTCACATAAAAATCGATTTTTAGTAGCAAATATGAGTGATCACAGATTTTCGCCCTTTTGCTTCTATCTCTGCTGGTTTAGCTTTAAAATCGATTTTTATGTTTTTCATATAAAAATCGATTTTTAGTAGGAAATATGAGTGATCACAGATTTTCGCCCTTTTGCCTCTATCTCTGCTGGTTTAGCTTTAAAATCGATTTTTATGTTTTTCATATAAAAATTGATTTTTAGTAGGAAACATGAGTGATCACAGATTTTCGCCCTTTTGCCTGTATCTCTGCTGGTTTAGCTTTAAAATCGATTTTTATGTTTTTCATATAAAAATTGATTTTTAGTAGGAAACATGAGTGATCACAGATTTTCGCCCTTTTGCTTCTATCTCTGCTGGTTTAGCTTTAAAATCGATTTTTTTGTTTTTCATATAAAAATCGATTTTTAGTAGGAAATATGAGTGATCACAGATTTTCGCCCTTTTGCTTCTATCTCTGCTGGTTTAGCTTTAAAATCGATTTTTATGTTTTTCATATAAAAATCGATTTTTAGTAGGAAATATGAGTGATCACAGATTTTCGCCCTTTTGCCTGTATCTCTGCTGGTTTAGCTTTAAAATCGATTTTTATGTTTTTCATATAAAAATCGATTTTTAGTAAGAAACATGAGTGATCATAGATTTTCGTCCTTTTGCCTCTATCTCTTCTGGTTTAGCTTTAAAATCGATTTTTATGTTTTTCATATAAAAATTGATTTTTAGTAGGAAACATGAGTGATCACAGATTTTCGCCCTTTTGCCTGTATCTCTGCTGGTTTAGCTTTAAAATCGATTTTTATGTTTTTCATATAAAAATTGATTTTTAGTAGGAAACATGAGTGATCACAGATTTTCGCCCTTTTGCTTCTATCTCTGCTGGTTTAGCTTTAAAATCGATTTTTATGTTTTTCATATAAAAATCGATTTTTAGTAAGAAATATGAGTGATCATAGATTTTCGTCCTTTTGCCTCTATCTCTTCTGGTTTAGCTTTAAAATCGATTTTTATGTTTTTCATATAAAAATCGATTTTTAGTAGGAAATATGAGTGATCACAGATTTTCGCCCTTTTGCCTGTATCTCTGCTGGTTTAGCTTTAAAATCGATTTTTATGTTTTTCATATAAAAATCGATTTTTAGTAAGAAACATGAGTGATCATAGATTTTCGTCCTTTTGCCTCTATCTCTTCTGGTTTAGCTTTAAAATCGATTTTTATGTTTTTCATATAAAAATTGATTTTTAGTAGGAAACATGAGTGATCACAGATTTTCGCCCTTTTGCCTGTATCTCTGCTGGTTTAGCTTTAAAATCGATTTTTATGTTTTTCATATAAAAATCGATTTTTAGTAAGAAATATGAGTGATCATAGATTTTCGTCCTTTTGCCTCTATCTCTTCTGGTTTAGCTTTAAAATCGATTTTTGTGTTTTTCATGTAAAAATTGATTTTTAGTAGGAAATGTGAGTGATCACAGATTTTCGCCCTTTTGCCTCTATCTCTGCTGGTTTAGCTTTAAAATCGATTTTTATGTTTTTCATATAAGTTATTCATATAAAAATCGATTTTTAGTAGGAAATATGAGTGATCACAGACTTTCGGCCTTTTGCCTCTATCTCTGCTGGTTTAGCTTTAAAATCGATTTTTATGTTTTTCACATAAAAATCGATTTTTAGTAGCAAATATGAGTGATCACAGATTTTCGCCCTTTTGCTTCTATCTCTGCTGGTTTAGCTTTAAAATCGATTTTTATGTTTTTCATATAAAAATCGATTTTTAGTAGGAAATATGAGTGATCACAGATTTTCGCCCTTTTGCCTCTATCTCTGCTGGTTTAGCTTTAAAATCGATTTTTATGTTTTTCATATAAAAATTGATTTTTAGTAGGAAACATGAGTGATCACAGATTTTCGCCCTTTTGCCTGTATCTCTGCTGGTTTAGCTTTAAAATCGATTTTTATGTTTTTCATATAAAAATTGATTTTTAGTAGGAAACATGAGTGATCACAGATTTTCGCCCTTTTGCTTCTATCTCTGCTGGTTTAGCTTTAAAATCGATTTTTTTGTTTTTCATATAAAAATCGATTTTTAGTAGGAAATATGAGTGATCACAGATTTTCGCCCTTTTGCTTCTATCTCTGCTGGTTTAGCTTTAAAATCGATTTTTATGTTTTTCATATAAAAATCGATTTTTAGTAGGAAATATGAGTGATCACAGATTTTCGCCCTTTTGCCTGTATCTCTGCTGGTTTAGCTTTAAAATCGATTTTTATGTTTTTCATATAAAAATCGATTTTTAGTAAGAAACATGAGTGATCATAGATTTTCGTCCTTTTGCCTCTATCTCTTCTGGTTTAGCTTTAAAATCGATTTTTATGTTTTTCATATAAAAATTGATTTTTAGTAGGAAACATGAGTGATCACAGATTTTCGCCCTTTTGCCTGTATCTCTGCTGGTTTAGCTTTACAATCGATTTTTATGTTTTTCATATAAAAATCGATTTTTAGTAAGAAATATGAGTGATCATAGATTTTCGTCCTTTTGCCTCTATCTCTTCTGGTTTAGCTTTAAAATCGATTTTTGTGTTTTTCATATAAAAATTGATTTTTAGTAGGAAATGTGAGTGATCACAGATTTTCGCCCTTTTGCCTCTATCTCTGCTGGTTTAGCTTTAAAATCGATTTTTATGTTTTTCATATAAGTTATTCATATAAAAATCGATTTTTAGTAGGAAATATGAGTGATCACAGACTTTCGCCCTTTTGCCTCTATCTCTGCTGGTTTAGCTTTAAAATCGATTTTTATGTTTTTCACATAAAAATCGATTTTTAGTAGGAAATATGAGTGATCACAGATTTTCGCCCTTTTGCTTCTATCTCTGCTGGTTTAGCTTTAAAATCGATTTTTATGTTTTTCATATAAAAATCGATTTTTAGTAGGAAATATGAGTGATCACAGATTTTCGGCCTTTTGCCTCTATATCTGCTGGTTTAGCTTTAAAATCGATTTTTAATGTTTTTCATATGAAAATCGATTTTTAGTAGGAAATATGAGTGATCACAGATTTTCGCCCTTTTGCCTCTATCTCTGCTGGTTTAGCTTTAAAATCGATTTTTATGTTTTTCATATAAAAATCGATTTTTAGTAAGAAACATGAGTGATCATAGATTTTCGTCCTTTTGCCTCTATCTCTTCTGGTTTAGCTTTAAAATCGATTTTTATGTTTTTCATATAAAAATTGATTTTTAGTAGGAAACATGAGTGATCACAGATTTTCGCCCTTTTGCCTGTATCTCTGCTGGTTTAGCTTTAAAATCGATTTTTATGTTTTTCATATAAAAATCGATTTTTAGTAAGAAATATGAGTGATCATAGATTTTCGTCCTTTTGCCTCTATCTCTTCTGGTTTAGCTTTAAAATCGATTTTTGTGTTTTTCATATAAAAATCGATTTTTAGTAGGAAATATGAGTGATCACAGATTTTCGCCCTTTTGCCTGTATCTCTGCTGGTTTAGCTTTAAAATCGATTTTTATGTTTTTCATATAAAAATCGATTTTTAGTAAGAAACATGAGTGATCACAGATTTTCGCCCTTTTGCCTCTATCTCTGCTAGTTTAGCTTTAAAATCGATTTTATGTTTTTCATATAAAAATCGATTTTTAGTAGGAAATATGAGTGATCACAGATTTTCGTCCTTTTGCCTCTATCTCTTCTGGTTTAGCTTTAAAATCGATTTTTGTGTTTTCATATAAAAATTGATTTTTAGTAGGAAATATGAGTGATCACAGATTTTCGCCCTTTTGCCTCTATCTCTGCTGGTTTGGTTTAGCTTTAAAATCGATTTTTATGTTTTTCATATAAAAATCGATTTTTAGTAAGAAACATGAGTGATCACAGATTTTCGCCCTTTTGCCTCTATCTCTGCTGGTTTAGCTTTAAAATCGATTTTTGTGTTTTTCATATAAAAATTGATTTTTAGTAGGAAATATGAGTGATCACAGATTTTCGCCCTTTTGCCTGTATCTCTGCTGGTTTAGCTTTAAAATCGATTTTTATGTTTTTCATATAAAAATCGATTTTTAGTAGGAAATATGAGTGATCACAGATTTTCGGCCTTTTGCCTCTATCTCTGCTGGTTTAGCTTTAAAATCGATTTTTTGTAATATACAGGAACAAATGAATAACATGAAAATGTAAACTTTCCTGTTCATGAAAATGTAAAATCTATATATATATATTTTATTTATATGCAAGCATAAACACTGACTAATAGATGTACAACTTTAAATGTCCTGAGATTAAGATGGTATCTAATCCTTCAATGAATATATAGATTTCCCATTAAAAGCTTAGTGAAAAGAAGGACGGTGGGAGCCATTAAATCGCTAGCGATCAGCCGGGATTGGGGGAGTTCGTGTCCTCTTTCCAACTAACTTCAATTAGTATACATAATTTTTATTATAGACTCCCGGAATTTAAATTACAAATAAAAAAGAAACTACTTTAAAATGGACCGGTATAATCACAGACACAACAAAGAAAAACCCCTCTGTGATTATAAATGAGAATGACTCTAAACAAAGATATTGATCAAATTACCTAACATATTATGTATCCCAGATGTTATTGGGTACATTCGCCTCATAACCCTCCCTTACCGTGATTCTAGTGGCGCAAATAAAGTTAAATCTAGAATCCCACGATTAGCAAGTCCTACCCTAACAATTCCTTACATGATTGAAAACAGATTAACTTTTAGATTACCAATTCATTATGAATATAAACAAACTTTATTCAACCAATAATAAATTCAATAAAAATTAAAACAATTAAATGGTACATTATAAAAAAAATATGGCTAAAAACTTTTAATAAACTTGAAAATAATAATAGTAATAATTTGAATCAATATATTATATATAACGTTTATAAAAATTATCAATAATAATATTAACAAGATTTGGTTTTTCTTTTAATTAAACAAAACTTTTAAACAAAGTCAAATTTCAATATGTTTTAAATTTGCAACAGAAAAAATATCTAACATAATTAAATTTAAATTTGTAACAATAAAAAAAAATATTATTAGTTAAAATATTATTACATTTTAACTTTAAATTTTGATCAGAAATTTTAACAACAACAAAAAGATTATCGTTAATTGTTCTAGACCAAAAGACTTTTTCTTGAGAAGTTTAATAAAACTCTCCAAAACTTTTAACAAAAGTATCGGTTCGCAAAAGATTAATTATCAACCGATAAACAATTAATCGATATTTAAAGTTTAATAAACACACTTTATTAAAAAGAAAAGCAACAAAAGGAGGAGTAATATCGTAAATATAATAATCAAAACAAATAGCAAAATTTATAATTGTAAAACAATAATAACAATTATCACTTATTTATCTCTTACTCCTTCTTTTGTATTGCGTCTGCGCGATAAAAAATAATAATAATAAAAATTGAGAGAGAGTAACAAAATTTAAAATGACTTACCAAACTTTATCATGACGATCGTAGAGGCCTCTCCGAGCTAGATGAAGTTGGAGTAATGGGGGGATGAAATGCAAATTATTGTAAATTGTATAATTGTTTTCTCTCTATCATGTTTTGTGTTTTTGTGTATAGGGTGTAATTTTATGTTTTGGTGTTTTGTGTGATATGTGTATTTTGTGTGATTTTGTTTAAATAATGATTTTTTTGTTTTGTTGTTGTGTATTAGGTGTATTTATGTGTAAATGTGTATAAAAATTTTAATTAAAATTTTAACTTTTTTTTTTTTAAATATTTGTTATTTTTTTCATGTTGCAACTTTTTATTGATTTCTTTTAATTTTTTCTTTAACACTATTAATAATATTTGTGAATAATTTTAATTTATGATTACTTAAACCTAAAAAAAAATATTTTACACACTACATAACTTATCTTAAATAATAAAAGAAAAAAACAAGAAATTGAAAATATAACTAATTGTTATAGTTGTAGTTTTTAGTTATTTATGATTAATTTTTTTAAATTTCTCTTCTTCTTCTTTTAATAATTTTTTTTTCTTTTAATTTATCTTTTCATTCAAATTATGTTCTCTTTTCTTTATATCTATATATTTATTATTTTTGTTTTGATTTAGATTTTTTTTAATATTCACTGTCTCTTAAATTTTTCTCTTTTTTTTCCATTTATTACTTTCCAAATTATCTATTGAATTTTCATTGACATTTTTATTGATTTTCTTAATTCTTTTCTATTTTGTTTCACTGTGATTTATTTTCTAATCTATTTTTATAATTTTTGTTCATAATTTTTGATATTCTCACTTTTTAAAACATTTTGTTGATTTGTTGTAATTTGGTTTTCTTTTTGTTTTAATTTGGTAAAAACTCTTTTCTATTCTTTTTGGGAATGTAATTTGTTTTGAATTTTGACTTTATTTTTATATTTTAAATATATTTTGGATTTGTTTGCACCATTTTTTATTCTTTTATTTTATGCACAGAAAAAAAAAAAAAAAAAAAATGCACTATTTTAACTGCAGATGTTGATGAATGATAAGTTTTTTCTCAGGAATAAAATGATGGAGTCTATGGAGGATTATGAAGAGACAAGTTGAAGATGTAGAACTTAAAGTTTTCAGATCAGGGTTAATTTCAAAAATGGCGTTGGTGATGAAAAAATACTAGGACATTTTCAGCATTCCATTCTGATGAAATAGGTGGACTTGACAGACATATATTTAACAATATTCTCGGACAAAATTGGACATGATGACTTTTACGGACGAATATGTTTTTTAAGGGTTGAGAACAGTGACTTCAAATATACTTTGAGAGAGAATTCTCTTTGGGGTTTGTCCACAATCCGGATGCTGGATTTGACAAATTCTTCCAAAGGCTAATCAAAATAGATGTCAAATTAATTAAAGACAAATTTTAAATTAATTTTTTTAAATATACAAACCTTCTCTCTCTGACTAATAAAACTTAAATTATTCCAATAGATGGCTTTAAATTCTGGAATTTTGAAGAGATGTTTGTGGCTTATTGGAGTCCAGTCTGACACGTTTTTAAAATTTTTGGTCTTCTATGGCAATTAATACAATGGCTATTTAAATTTATGAAATTATTAAAGCTTTTAGGAATTTTTATGGAAATATTAATAAGTTACCTTAAAAAATGTACGGACAACAATTTAATTTTATTTAAATATCAGGATCGTGTTAAGATTGGTGATAAAATTTCTGATAACTTTTACTCTTATAAAATTGATGTTACCTCTTCAAAAGTCAAAGGAAAAAGGAAGTAGGAACATTATGTCAATTTTAATGACAACTCGGTTCAAAAATTGTGGGTGTGTTTAGTAGGTACATAATGAAATGTCAAAAGGGATTTATTACTTTTAATTACGACTCATCAATTACTCCTAATTAATATCGAAGACAAAAACCAAATTACATCAACAGAATTCCTACTCTCCAAAGTCGTGTTTAGTAATTATTATTTGTATAATTTAAATGAACTAAAATAATAATTATAACGATAAATAATATAATAATAAATATAATTAATATAATAATTATAATATGAATAATAGGAATTTGTTAATGATATATGATTTTTCATAAAATAAAAAGTATAAAGTATCTAAATATATGGAATGATTTGTGTTATTTTTATTATTGGTTGGTAGAAAAAGTATATGAACTCTATTTAAAATATATTCTTTTCCTTTAAATTATAAAAATTATGTTATGTAAGTATCAAAAATTGCTTTTAAACAATCTTTACCTAAATATGAAAAATCTAATAATGCGTAAATTATGTTTCACATGAAATATTTGCATGTAAAATAGAAAAATTTTCACTAGGTGAAAAAAAAAATTGGGGGGGTGGTTACCATAATCGTACACTACATTTTTTGTTTTTCATATAAAAATCGATTTTTAGTAGGAAATATGAGTGATCACAGATTTTCGCCCTTTTGCCTCTATCTCTGCTGGTTTAGCTTTAAAATCGATTTTTATGTTTTTCATATAAAAATCGATTTTTAGTAGGAAATATGAGTGATCACAGATTTTCGCCCTTTTGCCTCTATCTCTGCTGGTTTAGCTTTAAAATCGATTTTTATGTTTTTCATATAAGTTATTCATATAAAAATCGATTTTTAGTAGGAAATATGAGTGATCACAGATTTTCGCCCTTTTGCCTGTATCTCTGCTGGTTTAGCTTTAAAATCGATTTTTATGTTTTTCATATAAAAATCGATTTTTAGTAAGAAACATGAGTGATCATAGATTTTCGTCCTTTTGCCTCTATCTCTTCTGGTTTAGCTTTAAAATCGATTTTTATGTTTTTCATATAAAAATTGATTTTTAGTAGGAAACATGAGTGATCACAGATTTTCGCCCTTTTGCCTGTATCTCTGCTGGTTTAGCTTTAAAATCGATTTTTATGTTTTTCATATAAAAATCGATTTTTAGTAAGAAATATGAGTGATCATAGATTTTCGTCCTCTTGCCTCTATCTCTTCTGGTTTAGCTTTAAAATCAATTTTTGTGTTTTTCATATAAAAATTGATTTTTAGTAGGAAATATGAGTGATCACAGATTTTCGCCCTTTTGCCTCTATCTCTGCTGGTTTAGCTTTAAAATCGATTTTTGTGTTTTTCATATAAAAATTGATTTTTAGTAGGAAATATGAGTGATCACAGATTTTCGCCCTTTTGCCTGTATCTCTGCTGGTTTAGCTTTAAAATCGATTTTTATGTTTTTCATATAAAAATCGATTTTTAGTAAGAAACATGAGTGATCATAGATTTTCGTCCTTTTGCCTCTATCTCTTCTGGGTTAGCTTTAAAATCGATTTTTATGTTTTTCATATAAAAATTGATTTTTAGTAGGAAACATGAGTGATCACAGATTTTCGCACTTTTGCCTCTATCTCTGCTGGTTTAGCTTTAAAATCGATTTTTATGTTTTTCATATAAAAATCGATTTTTAGTAGGAAATATGAGTGATCACAGATTTTCGCCGTTTTGCCTGTATCTCTGCTGGTTTAGCTTTAAAATCGATTTTTATGTTTTTCATATAAAAATCGATTTTTAGTTATAAACATGAGTGATCATAGATTTTCGTCCTTTTGCCTCTATCTCTTCTGGTTTAGCTTTAAAATCGATTTTTGTGTTTTTCATATAAAAATTGATTTTTAGTAGGAAATATGAGTGATCACAGATTTTCGCCCTTTTGCCTGTATCTCTGCTGGTTTAGCTTTAAAATCGATTTTTGTGTTTTTCATATAAAAATTGATTTTTAGTAGGAAACATGAGTGATCATAGATTTTCGTCCTTTTGCCTCTATCTCTGCTGGTTTAGCTTTAAAATCGATTTTTATGTTTTTCATATAAAAATCGATTTTTAGTAAGAAATATGAGTGATCACAGATTTTGCCCTTTTGCCTCTATCTCTGCTGGTTTAGCTTTAAAATCGATTTTTATGTTTTTCATATAAAAATCGATTTTTAGTAGGAAATATGAGTGATCACAGATTTTCGCCCTTTTGCCTCTATCTCTGCTGGTTTAGCTTTAAAATCGATTTTTATGTTTCCCATATAAAAATCGATTTTTAGTAGGAAATATGAGTGATCACAGATTTTCGCCCTTTTGCCTCTATCTCTGCTGGTTTAGCTTTAAAATCGATTTTTATGTTTTTCATATAAAAATCGATTTTTATGTTTTTCATATAAAAATCGATTTTTAGTAAGAAATATGAGTGATCACAGATTTTGCCCTTTTGCCTCTATCTCTGCTGGTTTAGCTTTAAAATCGATTTTTATGTTTCCCATATAAAAATCGATTTTTAGTAGGAAATATGAGTGATCACAGATTTTCGCCCTTTTGCCTCTATCTCTGCTGGTTTAGCTTTAAAATCGATTTTTATGTTTTTCATATAAAAATCGATTTTTATGTTTTTCATATAAAAATCGATTTTTAGTAAGAAATATGAGTGATCACAGATTTTGCCCTTTTGCCTCTATCTCTGCTGGTTTAGCTTTAAAATCGATTTTTATGTTTTTCATATAAAAATCGATTTTTAGTAGGAAATATGAGTGATCACAGATTTTCGGCCTTTTGCCTCTATCTCTGCTGGTTTAGCTTTAAAATCGATTTTTATGTTTCCCATATAAAAATCGATTTTTAGTAGGAAATATGAGTGATCACAGATTTTCGCCCTTTTGCCTCTATCTCTGCTGGTTTAGCTTTAAAATCGATTTTTATGTTTTTCATATAAAAATCGATTTTTATGTTTTTCATATAAAAATCGATTTTTAGTAAGAAATATGAGTGATCACAGATTTTGCCCTTTTGCCTCTATCTCTGCTGGTTTAGCTTTAAATTCGATTTTTATGTTTTCCATATAAAAATCGATTTTTAGTAGGAAATATGAGTGATCACAGATTTTCGCCCTTTTGCCTCTATCTCTGCTGGTTTAGCTTTAAAATCGATTTTTATGTTTTTCATATAAAAATCGATTTTTAGTAGGAAATATGAGTGATCACAGATTTTCGCCCTTTTGCCTCTATCTCTGCTGGTTTAGCTTTAAAATCGATTTTTATGTTTCCCATATAAAAATCGATTTTTAGTAGGAAATATGAGTGATCACAGATTTTCGCCCTTTTGCCTCTATCTCTGCTGGTTTAGCTTTAAAATCGATTTTTATGTTTTTCATATAAAAATCGATTTTTAGTAAGAAATATGAGTGATCACAGATTTTGCCCTTTTGCCTCTATCTCTGCTGGTTTAGCTTTAAAATCGATTTTTATGTTTTTCATATAAAAATCGATTTTTAGTAGGAAATATGAGTGATCATAGATTTTCGTCCTTTTGCCTCTATCTCTGCTGGTTTAGCTTTAAAATCGATTTTTATGTTTCCCATATAAAAATCGATTTTTAGTAGGAAATATGAGTGATCACAGATTTTCGCCCTTTTGCCTCTATCTCTGCTGGTTTAGCTTTAAAATCGATTTTTATGTTTTTCATATATGTTTTTCATATAAAAATCGATTTTTAGTAGGAAATATGAGTGATCACAGATTTTCGCCCTTTTGCCTCTATCTCTGCTGGTTTAGCTTTAAAATCGATTTTTATGTTTTTCATATAAAAATCGATTTTTAGTAAGAAATATGAGTGATCACAGATTTTGCCCTTTTGCCTCTATCTCTGCTGGTTTAGCTTTAAAATCGATTTTTATGTTTTTCATATAAAAATCGATTTTTAGTAGGAAATATGAGTGATCATAGATTTTCGTCCTTTTGCCTCTATCTCTGCTGGTTTAGCTTTAAAATCGATTTTTATGTTTCCCATATAAAAATCGATTTTTAGTAGGAAATATGAGTGATCACAGATTTTCGCCCTTTTGCCTCTATCTCTGCTGGTTTAGCTTTAAAATCGATTTTTATGTTTTTCATATAAAAATCGATTTTTAGTAGGAAATATGAGTGATCACAGATTTTCGCCCTTTTGCCTCTATCTCTGCTGGTTTAGCTTTAAAATCGATTTTTATGTTTTTCATATAAAAATCGATTTTTAGTAGGAAATATGAGTGATCACAGATTTTCGCCCTTTTGCTTCTATCTCTGCTGGTTTAGCTTTAAAATCGATTTTTATGTTTTTCATATAAAAATCGATTTTTAGTTAGAAACATGAGTGATCATAGATTTTCGTCCTTTTGCCTCTATCTCTGCTGGTTTAGCTTTAAAATCGATTTTTATGTTTTTCATATATGTTTTTCATATAAAAATCGATTTTTAGTAGGAAATATGAGTGATCACAGATTTTCGCCCTTTTGCCTCTATCTCTGCTGGTTTAGCTTTAAAATCGATTTTTATGTTTTTCATATAAAAATCGATTTTTAGTAGGAAATATGAGTGATCACAGATTTTCGGCCTTTTGCCTCTATCTCTGGTGGTTTAGCTTTAAAATCGATTTTCGCCCTTTTGCCTCTATCTCTGCTGGTTTAGCTTTAAAATCGATTTTTATGTTTTTCATATAAAAATCGATTTTTAGTAGGAAATATGAGTGATCACAGATTTTCGGCCTTTTGCCTCTATCTCTGGTGGTTTAGCTTTAAAATCGATTTTCGCCCTTTTGCCTCTATCTCTGCTGGTTTAGCTTTAAAATCGATTTGTATGTTTTTCATATAAAAATCGATTTTTAGTAGGAAATATGAGTGATCACAGATTTTCGGCCTTTTGCCTCTATCTCTGCTGGTTTAGCTTTAAAATCAATTTTTATGTTTTTCATATAAAAATCGATTTTTAGTAGGAAATATGAGTGATCACAGATTTTCGCCCTTTTGCTTCTATCTCTGCTGGTTTAGCTTTAAAATCGATTTTTATGTTTTTCATATAAAAATCGATTTTTAGTAGGAAATATGAGTGATCACAGATTTTCGGCCTTTTGCCTCTATCTCTGCTGGTTTAGCTTTAAAATCGATTTTTATGTTTTTCACATAAAAATTTATTTTTAGTAGGAAATATGAGTGATCACAGATTTTCGCCCTTTTGCTTCTATCTCTGCTGGTTTAGCTTTAAAATCGATTTTTATGTTTTTCATATAAAAATCGATTTTTAGTAGGAAATATGAGTGATCACAGATTTTCGCCCTTTTGCCTGTATCTCTGCTGGTTTAGCTTTAAAATCGATTTTTATGTTTTTCATATAAAAATCGATTTTTAGTAGGAAATATGAGTGATCACAGATTTTCGCCCTTTTGCCTCTATCTCTGCTGGTTTAGCTTTAAAATCGATTTTTATGTTTTTCATATAAAAATCGATTTTTAGTAGGAAATATGAGTGATCACAGATTTTCGGCCTTTTGCCTCTATCTCTGCTGGTTTAGCTTTAAAATCGATTTTTATGTTTTTCACATAAAAATCGATTTTTAGTAGGAAATATGAGTGATCACAGATTTTCGCCCTTTTGCTTCTATCTCTGCTGGTTTAGCTTTAAAATCGATTTTTATGTTTTTCATATAAAAATCGATTTTTAGTAGGAAATATGAGTGATCACAGATTTTCGCCCTTTTGCCTGTATCTCTGCTGGTTTAGCTTTAAAATCGATTTTTATGTTTTTCATATAAAAATTTATTTTTAGTAAGAAACATGAGTGATCATAGATTTTCGTCCTTTTGCCTCTATCTCTTCTGGTTTAGCTCTAAAATCGATTTTTGTGTTTTTCATATAAAAATTGATTTTTAGTAGGAAATATGAGTGATCACAGATTTTCGCCCTTTTGCCTGTATCTCTGCTGGTTTAGCTTTAAAATCGATTTTTATGTTTTTCATATAAAAATTGATTTTTAGTAGGAAATATGAGTGATCACAGATTTTCGCCCTTTTGCCTGTATCTCTGCTGGTTTAGCTTTAAAATCGATTTTTGTGTTTTTCATATAAAAATTGATTTTTAGTAGGAAATATGAGTGATCACAGATTTTCGCCCTTTTGCCTCTATCTCTGCTGGTTTAGCTTTAAAATCGATTTTTATGTTTTTCATATAAAAATCGATTTTTAGTAAGAAATATGAGTGATCATAGATTTTCGTCCTTTTGCTTCTATCTCTTCTGGTTTAGCTTTAAAATCGATTTTTATGTTTTTCATATAAAAATTGATTTTTAGTAGGAAACATGAGTGATCACAGATTTTCGCCCTTTTGCCTCTATCTCTGCTGGTTTAGCTTTAAAATCGATTTTTATGTTTTTCATATAAAAATCGATTTTTAGTAGGAAATATGAGTGATCACAGATTTTCGCCCTTTTGCCTGTATCTCTGCTGGTTTAGCTTTAAAATCGATTTTTGTGTTTTTCATATAAAAATTGATTTTTAGTAGGAAACATGAGTGATCATAGATTTTCGTCCTTTTGCCTCTATCTCTGCTGGTTTAGCTTTAAAATCGATTTTTATGTTTTTCATATAAAAATCGATTTTTAGTAAGAAATATGAGTGATCACAGATCTTCGCCCTTTTGCCTCTATCTCTGCTGGGTTAGCTTTAAAATCGATTTTTATGTTTTTCATATAAAAATCGATTTTTAGTAGGAAATATGAGTGATCACAGATTTTCGGCTTTTTGCCTCTATCTCTGCTGGTTTAGCTTTAAAATCGATTTTTATGTTTCCCATATAAAAATCGATTTTTAGTAGGAAATATGAGTGATCACAGATTTTCGCCCTTTTGCCTCTATCTCTGCTGGTTTAGCTTTAAAATCGATTTTTATGTTTTTCATATAAAAATCGATTTTTAGTAGGAAATATGAGTGATCACAGATTTTCGCCCTTTTGCCTCTATCTCTGCTGGTTTAGCTTTAAAATTGATTTTTATGTTTTTCATATAAAAATCGATTTTTAGTAGGAAATATGAGTGATCACAGATTTTCGCCCTTTTGCCTCTATCTCTGCTGGTTTAGCTTTAAAATCGATTTTTATGTTTTTCATATAAAAATTGATTTTTAGTAAGAAATATGAGTGATCACAGATTTTCGCCCTTTTGCCTCTATCTCTGCTGGTTTAGCTTTAAAATCGATTTTTATATTTTTCATATAAAAATCGATTTTTAGTAGGAAATATGAGTGATCACAGATTTTCGCCCTTTTGCCTCTATCTCTGCTGGTTTAGCTTTAAAATCGATTTTTATGTTTTTCATATAAAAATCGATTTTTAGTAGGAAATATGAGTGATCACAGATTTTCGCCCTTTTGCTTCTATCTCTGCTGGTTTAGCTTTAAAATCGATTTTTATATTTTTCATATAAAAATCGATTTTTAGTAGGAAATATGAGTGATCACAGATTTTCGCCCTTTTGCCTCTATCTCTGCTGGTTTAGCTTTAAAATCGTTTTATATGTTTTTCATATAAAAATCGATTTTTAGTAGGAAATATGAGTGATCACAGATATGAAAAACATAAAAATCGATTTTTAGTAGGAAATATGAGTGATCACAGATTTTCGCCCTTTTGCCTCTATCTCTGCTGGTTTAGCTTTAAAATCGATTTTTATATTTTTCATATAAAAATCGATTTTTAGTAGGAAATATGAGTGATCACAGATTTTCGCCCTTTTGCCTCTATCTCTGCTGGTTTAGCTTTAAAATCGTTTTTTATGTTTTTCATATAAAAATCGATTTTTAGTAGGAAATATGAGTGATCACAGATTTTCGCCCTTTTGCCTCTATCTCTGCTGGTTTAGCTTTAAAATCGTTTTTTATGTTTTTCATATAAAAATCGATTTTTAGTAGGAAATATGAGTTATCACAGATTTTCGCCCTTTTGCTTCTATCTCTGCTGGTTTAGCTTTAAAATCGTTTTTTATGTTTTTCATATAAAAATCGATTTTTAGTAGGAAATATGAGTGATCACAGATTTTCGCCCTTTTGCCTCTATCTCTGCTGGTTTAGCTTTAAAATCGATTTTTATATTTTTCATATAAAAATCGATTTTTAGTAGGAAATATGAGTGATCACAGATTTTCGCCCTTTTGCCTCTATCTCTGCTGGTTTAGCTTTAAAATCGATTTTTATGTTTTTCATATATGAGTGATCACAGATTTTCGCCCTTTTGCTTCTATCTCTGCTGGTTTAGCTTTAAAATCGATTTTTATATTTTTCATATAAAAATCGATTTTTAGTAGGAAATATGAGTGATCACAGATTTTCGCCCTTTTGCCTCTATCTCTGCTGGTTTAGCTTTAAAATCGTTTTATATGTTTTTCATATAAAAATCGATTTTTAGTAGGAAATATGAGTGATCACAGATTTTCGCCCTTTTGCCTCTATCTCTGCTGGTTTAGCTTTAAAATCGATTTTTATGTTTTTCATATAAAAATCGATTTTTAGTAGGAAATATGAGTGATCACAGATTTTCGCCCTTTTGCCTCTATCTCTGCTGGTTTAGCTTTAAAATCGATTTTTATATTTTTCATATAAAAATCGATTTTTAGTAGGAAATATGAGTGATCACAGATTTTCGCCCTTTTGCCTCTATCTCTGCTGGTTTAGCTTTAAAATCGTTTTTTATGTTTTTCATATAAAAATCGATTTTTAGTAGGAAATATGAGTGATCACAGATTTTCGCCCTTTTGCCTCTATCTCTGCTGGTTTAGCTTTAAAATCGATTTTTATGTTTTTCATATAAAAATCGATTTTTAGTAGGAAATATGAGTGATCACAGATTTTCGGCCTTTTGCCTCTATCTCTGCTGGTTTAGCTTTAAAATCGATTTTTATGTTTCCCATATAAAAATCGATTTTTAGTAGGAAATATGAGTGATCACAGATTTTCGCCCTTTTGCCTGTATCTCTGCTGGTTTAGCTTTAAAATCGATTTTTATGTTTTTCATATAAAAATCGATTTTTAGTAAGAAACATGAGTGATCATAGATTTTCGTCCTTTTGCCTCTATCTCTTCTGGTTTAGCTTTAAAATCGATTTTTATGTTTTTCATATAAAAATTGATTTTTAGTAGGAAACATGAGTGATCACAGATTTTCGCCCTTTTGCCTGTATCTCTGCTGGTTTAGCTTTAAAATCGATTTTTATGTTTTTCATATAAAAATCGATTTTTAGTAAGAAATATGAGTGATCATAGATTTTCGTCCTTTTGCCTCTATCTCTTCTGGTTTAGCTTTAAAATCGATTTTTGTGTTTTTCATATAAAAATTGATTTTTAGTAGGAAATATGTGTGATCACAGATTTTCGCCCTTTTGCCTGTATCTCTGCTGGTTTAGCTTTAAAATCGATTTTTATACCCTACACCACCAAAGGTGGTTGGGGTATTATGTGTTTGTGCAGAAGTTGTAACGCAGAGAAAAAATCTTCCGACCCCCACCTTAAAGTATACCGTTCGACTCAGAATCATTTTCTGAGTCGATTTAACGATGTCCGTCCGTCCGTCCGTCTGGTCGGCTGGCTGGCTGGCTGGCTGGCTGTCCATGTAAAGCTTGTGCGCAAAGTACAGGTCGCAATTTTGAAGATAATTTGATAAAATTTGGTACATATACTTTTTTCAATACAAGGACGAAGCCTATTGAATTTGGTTATGATCGGCCCATTATTTCACCTAGCCCCCATACAAATGTCCTCCCGGAATAGAGTTTTAACACTTACAGATGCCTTAAAAATATGAATATTTTAATGAAATTTAGTACAAATAAGTTTTATATCAGCAAAAATACGTCTGCCAAATTTCAAGAAGATCGGTCCATAACTGACCATAGCTCCCATACAAACTCCTCTCCCGAAAATCACTAAAATGCATAAATCCCATACAAATGTTAGTATTATGTTAATATTTAACACAAGTATGTTGTGTACATATACGTAAAAACAAAATTATGTAGATCGAAGTGGTGTAGGGTATCATATAGTCGGGCTTGACCGACTATATCTTCTTCTCTCGTTATGTTTCCCATATAAAAATCGATTTTTAGTAGGAAATATGAGTGATCACAGATTTTCGCCCTTTTGCCTCTATCTCTGCTGGTTTAGCTTTAAAATCGATTTTTATGTTTTTCATATATGCTTTTCATATAAAAATCGATTTTTAGTAGGAAATATGAGTGATCACAGATTTTCGCCCTTTTGCCTCTATCTCTGCTGGTTTAGCTTTAAAATCGATTTTTATGTTTTTCATATAAAAATCGATTTTTAGTAGGAAATATGAGTGATCACAGATTTTCGCCCTTTTGCCTCTATCTCTGCTGGTTTAGCTTTAAAATCGATTTTTATGTTTTTCATATAAAAATTGATTTTTAGTAAGAAATATGAGTGATCACAGATTTTCGCCCTTTTGCTTCTATCTCTGCTGGTTTAGCTTTAAAATCGATTTTTATGTTTTTCATGTAAAAATCGATTTTTAGTAAGAAACATGAGTGATCATAGATTTTCGTCCTTTTGCCTCTATCTCTGCTGGTTTAGCTTTAAAATCGATTTTTATGTTTCCCATATAAAAATCGATTTTTAGTAGGAAATATGAGTGATCACAGATTTTCGCCCTTTTGCCTCTATCTCTGCTGGTTTAGCTTTAAAATCGATTTTTATGTTTTTCATATAAAGATCGATTTTTAGTAGGAAATATGAGTGATCACAGATTTTCGCCCTTTTGCCTCTATCTCTGCTGGTTTAGCTTTAAAATCGATTTTTATGTTTTTCATATAAAAATTGATTTTTAGTAAGAAATATGAGTGATCACAGATTTTCGCCCTTTTGCTTCTATCTCTGCTGGTTTAGCTTTAAAATCGATTTTTATGTTTTTCATATAAAAATCGATTTTTAGTTAGAAACATGAGTGATCATAGATTTTCGTCCTTTTGCCTCTATCTCTGCTGGTTTAGCTTTAAAATCGATTTTTATGTTTTTCATATATGTTTTTCATATAAAAATCAATTTTTAGTAGGAAATATGAGTGATCACAGATTTTCGCCCTTTTGCCTCTATCTCTGCTGGTTTAGCTTTAAAATCGATTTTTATGTTTTTCATATAAAAATCGATTTTTAGTAGGAAATATGAGTGATCACAGATTTTCGGCCTTTTGCCTCTATCTCTGGTGGTTTAGCTTTAAAATCGATTTTCGCCCATTTGCCTCTATCTCTGCTGGTTTAGCTTTAAAATCGATTTTTATGTTTTTCATATAAAAATCGATTTTTAGTAGGAAATATGAGTGATCACAGATTTTCGGCCTTTTGCCTCTATCTCTGGTGGTTTAGCTTTAAAATCGATTTTTATGTTTTTCACATAAAAATCGATTTTTAGTAGGAAATATGAGTGATCACAGATTTTCGGCCTTTTGCCTCTATCTCTGGTGGTTTAGCTTTAAAATCGATTTTTATGTTTTTCATATAAAAATCGATTTTTAGTAGGAAATATGAGTGATCACAGATTTTCGCCCTTTTGCTTCTATCTCTGCTGGTTTAGCTTTAAAATCGATTTTTATGTTTTTCATATAAAAATCGATTTTTAGTAAGAAATATGAGTGATCACAGATTTTCGCCCTTTTGCCTCTATCTTTGCTGGTTTAGCTTTAAAATCGATTTTTATGTTTTTCATATAAAAATCGATTTTTAGTAAGAAATATGAGTGATCACAGATTTTCGCCCTTTTGCCTCTATCTCTGCTGGATTAGCTTTAAAATCGATTTTTATGTTTTTCATATAAAAATAGATTTTTAGTAGGAAATATGAGTGATCACAGATTTTCGGCCTTTTGCCTCTATCTCTGGTAGTTTAGCTTTAAAATCGATTTTCGCCCTTTTGCCTCTATCTCTGCTGGTTTAGCTTTAAAATCGATTTTTATGTTTTTCATATAAAAATCGATTTTTAGTAGGAAATATGAGTGATCACAGATTTTCGGCCTTTTGCCTCTATCTCTGGTGGTTTAGCTTTAAAATCGATTTTTATGTTCTTCACATAAAAATCGATTTTTAGTAGGAAATATGAGTGATCACAGATTTTCGCCCTTTTGCCTCTATCTTTGCTGGTTTAGCTTTAAAATCGATTTTTATGTTTTTCATATAAAAATCGATTTTTAGTAAGAAATATGAGTGATCACAGATTTTCGCCCTTTTGCCTCTATCTCTGCTGGATTAGCTTTAAAATCGATTTTTCTGTTTTTCATATAAAAATCGATTTTTAGTAGGAAATATGAGTGATCACAGATTTTCGCCCTTTTGCCTCTATCTCTGCTGGTTTAGCTTTAAAATCGATTTTTATGTTTTTCATATATGTTTTTCATATAAAAATCGATTTTTAGTAGGAAATATGAGTGATCACAGATTTTCGCCCTTTTGCCTCTATCTCTGCTGGTTTAGCTTTAAAATCGATTTTTATGTTTTTCATATAAAAATCGATTTTTAGTAGGAAATATGAGTGATCACAGATTTTCGCCCTTTTGCCTCTATCTCTGCTGGTTTAGCTTTAAAATCGATTTTTATGTTTTTCATATAAAAATCGATTTTTAGTAGGAAATATGAGTGATCACAGATTTTCGCCCTTTTGCCTCTATCTCTGCTGGTTTAGCTTTAAAATCGATTTTTATGTTTTTCATGTAAAAATCGATTTTTAGTAAGAAATATGTGTGATCACAGATTTTCGCCCTTTTGCCTCTATCTCTGCTGGTTTAGCTTTAAAATCGATTTTTATGTTTTTCATATAAAAATCGATTTTTAGTAGGAAATATGAGTGATCACAGATTTTCGGCCTTTTGCCTCTATCTCTGCTGGTTTAGCTTTAAAATCGATTTTTGTGTTTCCCATATAAAAATCGATTTTTAGTAGGAAATATGAGTGATCACAGATTTTCGCCCTTTTGCCTCTATCTCTGCTGGTTTAGCTTTAAAATCGATTTTTATGTTTTTCATATAAAAATCGATTTTTAGTAGGAAATATGAGTGATCACAGATTTTCGGCCTTTTGCCTCTATCTCTGCTGGTTTAGCTTTAAAATCGATTTTTGTGTTTCCCATATAAAAATCGATTTTTAGTAGGAAATATGAGTGATCACAGATTTTCGCCCTTTTGCCTCTATCTCTGCTGGTTTAACTTTAAAATCGATTTTTATGTTTTTCATATAAAAATCGATTTTTAGTAGGAAATATGAGTGATCACAGATTTTCGCCCTTTTGCCTCTATCTCTGGTGGTTTAGCTTTAAAATCGATTTTCACCCTTTTGCCTCTATCTCTGCTGGTTTAGCTTTAAAATCGATTTTTAGTAGGAAATATGAGTGATCACAGATTTTCGGCCTTTTGCCTCTATCTCTGCTGGTTTAGCTTTAAAATCGATTTTTAGTAGGAAATATGAGTGATCACAGATTTTCGGCCTTTTGCCTCTATCTCTGCTGGTTTAGCTTTAAAATCGATTTTTATGTTTTTCATATAAAAATCGATTTTTATGTTTTTCATATAAAAATCGATTTTTATGTTTTTCATATAAAAATCGATTTTTAGTAGGAAATATGAGTGATCACAGATTTTCGGCCTTTTGCCTCTATCTCTGCTGGTTTAGCTTTAAAATCGATTTTTATGTTTTTCATATAAAAATCGATTTTTATGTTTTTCATATAAAAATCGATTTTTAGTAGGAAATATGAGTGATCACAGATTTTCGGCCTTTTGCCTCTATCTCTGCTGGTTTAGCTTTAAAATCGATTTTTATGTTTTTCATATAAAAATCGGTTTTTATGTTTTTCATATAAAAATCGATTTTTAGTAGGAAATATGAGTGATCACAGATTTTCGGCCTTTTGCCTCTATCTCTGCTGGTTTAGCTTTAAAATCGATTTTTATGTTTTTCACATAAAAATCGATTTTTAGTAGGAAATATGAGTGATCACAGATTTTCGCACTTTTGCTTCTATCTCTTCTGGTTTAGCTTTAAAATCGATTTTTATGTTTTTCATATAAAAATCGATTTTTAGTAGGAAACATGAGTGATCACAGATTTTCGTCCTTTTGCCTCTAACTCTGCTGGTTTAGCTTTAAAATCGATTTTTATGTTTTTCATATTAAAATTGATTTTTAGTAGGAAATATGAGTGATCACAGATTTTCGCCCTTTTGCCTCTATCTCTGCTGGTTTAGCTTTAAAATCGATTTTTATGTTTTTCATATAAAAATTGATTTTTAGTAAGAAATACGAGTGATCACAGATTTTCGCCCTTTTGCCTCTATTTTTGCTGGTTTAGCTTTAAAATCGATTTTTATGTTTGCCTCTATCTCTGCTGGTTTAGCTTTAAAATCGATTTTTATGTTTTTCATATAAAAATAGATTTTTAGTAAGAAACATGAGTGATCATAGATTTTCGTCCTTTTGCCTCTATCTCTGCTGGTTTAGCTTTAAAATCGATTTTTTTGTTTTTCATATAAAAATCGATTTTTAGTAAGAAATATGAGTGATCACAGATTTTCACACTTTTGCCTGTATCTCTGCTGGTTTAGCTTTAAAATCGATTTTTATGTTTTTCATATAAAAATCGATTTTTAGTAGGAAACATGAGTGATCACATATTTTCGCCCTTTTGCCTCTATCTCTGCTGGTTTAGCTTTAAAATCGATTTTTATGTTTTTCATATAAAAATCGATTTTTAGTAGGAAATATGAGTGATCACAGATTTTCACCCTTTTGCCTCTATCTCTGCTGGTTTAGCTTTAAAATCGATTTTTATGTTTTTCATATAAAAATCGATTTTTAGTAGGAAACATGAGTGATCACAGATTTTCGCCCTTTTGCCTCTATCTCTGCTAGTTTAGCTTTAAAATCGATTTTTATGTTTTTCATATAAAAATCGATTTTTAGTAAGAAACATGAGTGATCATAGATTTTCGTCCTTTTGCCTCTGTCTCTGCTGGTTTAGCTTTAAAATCGATTTTTATGTTTTTCATATAAAAATTGATTTTTAGTAGGAAATATGAGTGATCACAGATTTTCGCCCTTTTGTCTCTATCTCTGCTGGTTTAGCTTTAAAATCGATTTTTATGTTTTTCATATAAAAATCGATTTTTAGTAGGAAACATGAGTGATCACAGATTTTCGGCCTTTTGCCTCTGTCTCTGCTGGTTTAGCTCTAAAATCGATTTTTATGTTTTTCATATAAAAATCGATTTTTAGTAAGAAACATGAGTGATCATAGATTTTCGTCCTTTTGCCTCTGTCTCTGCTGGTTTAGCTTTAAAATTGATTTTTATGTTTTTCATATAAAAATTGATTTTTAGTAGGAAATATGTGTGATCACAGATTTTCGCCCTTTTGCCTCTAACTCTGCTGGTTTAGCTTTAAAATCGATTTTTATGTTTTTCATACAAAAATTGATTTTTAGTAGGAAATATGAGTGATCACAGATTTTCGCCCTTTTGCCTCTAACTCTGCTGGTTTAGCTTTAAAATCGATTTTTATGTTTTTCATATAAAAATTGATTTTTAGTAGGAAATATGAGTGATCACAGATTTTCGCCCTTTTGTCTCTATCTCTGCTGGTTTAGCTTTAAAATCGATTTTTATATTTCCCATATAAAAATCGATTTTTAGTAGGATATATGAGTGATCACAGATTTTCGCCCTTTTGCCTCTAACTCTGCTGGTTTAGCTTTAAATTCGATTTTTATGTTTCCCATATAAAAATCGATTTTTAGTAGGAAATATGAGTGATCACAGATTTTCGCCCTTTTGCCTCTATCTCTGCTGGTTTAGCTTTAAAATCGATTTTTATGTTTTTCATACAAAAATTGATTTTTAGTAGGAAATATGAGTGATCACAGATTTTCGCCCTTTTGCCTCTAACTCTGCTGGTTTAGCTTTAAAATCGGTTTTTATGTTTTTCATATAAAAATTGATTTTTAGTAGGAAATATGAGTGATCACAGATTTTCGCTCTTTTGCCTCTATCTCTGCTGGTTTGGTTTAGCTTTAAAATCGATTTTTATGTTTTTCATATAAAAATTGATTTTTAGTAGGAAACATGAGTGATCACAGATTTTCGCCCTTTTGCCTCTATCTCTGCTGGTTTAGCTTTAGAATCGATTTTTATGTTTTTCATATAAAAATCGATTTTTAGTAGGAAACATGAGTGATCACAGATTTTCGCCCTTTTGCCTCTATCTCTGCTGGTTTAGCTTTAAAATCGATTTTTATGTTTCCCATATAAAAATCGATTTTTAGTAGGAAATATGAGTGATCACAGATTTTCGCCCTTTTGCCTCTATCTCTGCTGGTTTAGCTTTATAATCGATTTTTATGTTTTTCATATAAAAATTGATTTTTAGTAGGAAACATGAGTGATCACAGATTTTCGCCCTTTTGCCTCTATCTCTGCTGGTTTAGCTTTAAAATCGATTTTTATGTTTTTCATATAAAAATTGATTTTTAGTAGGAAACATGAGTGATCACAGATTTTCGCCCTTTTGCCTCTATCTCTGCTGGTTTAGCTTTAGAATCGATTTTTATGTTTTTCATATAAAATCGATTTTTATGTTTTTCATATAAAAATCGATTTTTAGTAGGAAACATGAGTGATCACAGATTTTCGCCCTTTTGCCTCTAACTCTGCTGGTTTAGCTTTAAAATCGATTTTTATGTTTTTCATATTAAAATTGATTTTTAGTAGGAAATATGAGTGATCACAGATTTTCGCCCTTTTGCCTCTATCTCTGCTGGTTTAGCTTTAAAATCGATTTTTATGTTTTTCATATAAAAATTGATTTTTAGTAAGAAATACGAGTGATCACAGATTTTCGCCCTTTTGCCTCTATTTTTGCTGGTTTAGCTTTAAAATCGATTTTTATGTTTGCCTCTATCTCTGCTGGTTTAGCTTTAAAATCGATTTTTATGTTTTTCATATAAAAATAGATTTTTAGTAAGAAACATGAGTGATCATAGATTTTCGTCCTTTTGCCTCTATCTCTGCTGGTTTAGCTTTAAAATCGATTTTTTTGTTTTTCATATAAAAATCGATTTTTAGTAAGAAATATGAGTGATCACAGAATTTCACACTTTTGCCTGTATCTCTGCTGGTTTAGCTTTAAAATCGATTTTTATGTTTTTCATATAAAAATCGATTTTTAGTAGGAAACATGAGTGATCACATATTTTCGCCCTTTTGCCTCTATCTCTGCTGGTTTAGCTTTAAAATCGATTTTTATGTTTTTCATATAAAAATCGATTTTTAGTAGGAAATATGAGTGATCACAGATTTTCACCCTTTTGCCTCTATCTCTGCTGGTTTAGCTTTAAAATCGATTTTTATGTTTTTCATATAAAAATCGATTTTTAGTAGGAAACATGAGTGATCACAGATTTTCGCCCTTTTGCCTCTATCTCTGCTAGTTTAGCTTTAAAATCGATTTTTATGTTTTTCATATAAAAATCGATTTTTAGTAAGAAACATGAGTGATCATAGATTTTCGTCCTTTTGCCTCTGTCTCTGCTGGTTTAGCTTTAAAATCGATTTTTATGTTTTTCATATAAAAATTGATTTTTAGTAGGAAATATGAGTGATCACAGATTTTCGCCCTTTTGTCTCTATCTCTGCTGGTTTAGCTTTAAAATCGATTTTTATGTTTTTCATATAAAAATTGATTTTTAGTAGGATATATGAGTGATCACAGATTTTCGCCCTTTTGCCTCTATCTCTGCTGGTTTAGCTTTAAAATCGATTTTTTTGTTTTTCATATAAAAATCGATTTTTAGTAAGAAATATGAGTGATCACAGATTTTCGTCCTTTTGCCTCTGTCTCTGCTGGTTTAGCTTTAAAATCGATTTTTATGTTTTTCATACAAAAATTGATTTTTAGTAGGAAATATGAGTGATCATAGATTTTCGCCCTTTTGCCTCTAACTCTGCTGGTTTAGCTTTAAAATCGATTTTTATGTTTTTCATATAAAAATTGATTTTTAGTAGGAAATATGAGTGATCACAGATTTTCGTCCTTTTGCCTCTGTCTCTGCTGGTTTAGCTTTAAAATCGATTTTTATGTTTTTCATACAAAAATTGATTTTTAGTAGGAAATATGAGTGATCATAGATTTTCGCCCTTTTGTCTCTATCTCTGCTGGTTTAGCTTTAAAATCGATTTTTATGTTTTTCATATAAAAATCGATTTTTAGTAGGAAATATGAGTGATCACAGATTTTCGGCCTTTTGCCTCTGTCTCTGCTGGTTTAGCTTTAAAATTGATTTTTATGTTTTTCATACAAAAATTGATTTTTAGTAGGAAATATGAGTGATCATAGATTTTCGTCCTTTTGCCTCTGTCTCTGCTGGTTTAGCTTTAAAATCGATTTTTATGTTTTTCATATAAAAATTGATTTTTAGTAGGAAATATGAGTGATCACAGATTTTCGCCCTTTTGCCTCTAACTCTGCTGGTTTAGCTTTAAAATCGATTTTTATGTTTTTCATACAAAAATTGATTTTTAGTAGGAAATATGAGTGATCACAGATTTTCGTCCTTTTGCCTCTGTCTCTGCTGGTTTAGCTTTAAAATTGATTTTTATGTTTTTCATATAAAAATTGATTTTTAGTAGGAAATATGAGTGATCACAGATTTTCGCCCTTTTGCCTCTAACTCTGCTGGTTTAGCTTTAAAATCGATTTTTATGTTTTTCATATAAAAATCGATTTTTAGTAAGAAACATGAGTGATCATAGATTTTCGTCCTTTTGCCTCTGTCTCTGCTAGTTTTAAAATTGATTTTTATGTTTTTCATATAAAAATTGATTTTTAGTAGGAAATATGAGTGATCACAGATTTTCGCCCTTTTGCCTCTAACTCTGCTTGTTTAGCTTTAAAATCGATTTTTATGTTTTTCATACAAAAATTGATTTTTAGTAGGAAATATGAGTGATCACAGATTTTCGCCCTTTTGCCTCTAACTCTGCTGGTTTAGCTTTAAAATCGATTTTTATGTTTTTCATATAAAAATTGATTTTTAGTAGGAAATATGTGTGATCACAGATTTTCGCCCTTTTGCCTCTAACTCTGCTGGTTTAGCTTTAAATTCGATTTTTATGTTTCCCATATAAAAATCGATTTTTAGTAGGAAATATGAGTGATCACAGATTTTCGCCCTTTTGCCTCTATCTCTGCTGGTTTAGCTTTAAAATCGATTTTTATGTTTTTCATACAAAAATTGATTTTTAGTAGGAAATATGAGTGATCACAGATTTTCGCCCTTTTGCCTCTAACTCTGCTGGTTTAGCTTTAAAATCGGTTTTTATGTTTTTCATATAAAAATTGATTTTTAGTAGGAAATATGAGTGATCACAGATTTTCGCTCTTTTGCCTCTATCTCTGCTGGTTTGGTTTAGCTTTAAAATCGATTTTTATGTTTTTCATATAAAAATTGATTTTTAGTAGGAAACATGAGTGATCACAGATTTTCGGCCTTTTGCCTCTATCTCTGCTGGTTTAGCTTTAAAATCGATTTTTATGTTTTTCATATAAAAATTGATTTTTAGTAGGAAACATGAGTGATCACAGATTTTCGCCCTTTTGCCTCTATCTCTGCTGGTTTAGCTTTAAAATCGATTTTTATGTTTTTCATATAAAAATTGATTTTTAGTAGGAAACATGAGTGATCACAGATTTTCGCCCTTTTGCCTCTATCTCTGCTGGTTTAGCTTTAGAATCGATTTTTATGTTTTTCATATAAAATCGATTTTTATGTTTTTCATATAAAAATCGATTTTTAGTAAGAAACATGAGTGATCATAGATTTTCGTCCTTTTGCCTCTGTCTCTGCTGGTTTAGCTTTAAAATTGATTTTTATGTTTTTCATATAAAAATTGATTTTTAGTAGGAAATATGAGTGATCACAGATTTTCGCCCTTTTGCCTCTAACTCTGCTGGTTTAGCTTTAAAATCGATTTTTATGTTTTTCATATAAAAATTGATTTTTAGTAGGAAATATGAGTGATCACAGATTTTCGCCCTTTTGTCTCTATCTCTGCTGGTTTAGCTTTAAAATCGATTTTTATGTTTTTCATATAAAAATAGATTTTTAGTAGGATATATGAGTGATCACAGGTTTTCGCCCTTTTGCCTCTATCTCTGCTGGTTTTGCTTTAAAATCGATTTTTATGTTTTTCATATAAAAATTGATTTTTAGTAGGATATATGAGTGATCACAGATTTTCGCCCTTTTGCCTCTATCTCTGCTGGTTTAGCTTTAAAATCGATTTTTATGTTTTTCATATAAAAATTGATTTTTAGTAGGAAACATGAGTGATCACAGATTTTCGCCCTTTTGCCTCTATCTCTGCTGGTTTAGCTTTAAAATCGATTTTTATGTTTTTCATATAAAAATTGATTTTTAGTAGGATATATGAGTGATCACAGATTTTCGCCCTTTTGCCTCTATCTCTGCTGGTTTAGCTTTAAATTCGATTTTTATGTTTCCCATATAAAAATCGATTTTTAGTAGGAAATATGAGTGATCACAGATTTTCGCCCTTTTGCCTCTATCTCTGCTGGTTTAGCTTTAAAATCGATTTTTATGTTTTTCATACAAAAATCGATTTTTAGTAGGATATATGAGTGATCACAGATTTTCGCCCTTTTGCCTCTATCTCTGCTGGTTTAGCTTTAAATTCGATTTTTATGTTTCCCATATAAAAATCGATTTTTAGTAGGAAATATGAGTGATCACAGATTTTCGCCCTTTTGCCTCTATCTCTGCTTGTTTAGCTTTAAAATCGATTTTTATGTTTTTCATATAAAAATCGATTTTTAGTAGGAAATATGAGTGATCACAGATTTTCGCCCTTTTGCCTCTATCTCTGCTGGTTTAGCTTTAAAATCGATTTTTATATTTCCCATATAAAAATCGATTTTTAGTAGGAAATATGAGTGATCACAGATTTTCACCCTTTTGCCTCTATCTCTGCTGGTTTAGCTTTAAAATCGATTTTTATGTTTCCCATATAAAAATCGATTTTTAGTAGGAAATATGAGTGATCACAGATTTTCACCCTTTTGCCTCTATCTCTGCTGGTTTAGCTTTAAAATCGATTTTTATGTTTCCCATATAAAAATCGATTTTTAGTAGGAAATATGAGTGATCACAGATTTTCACCCTTTTGCCTCTATCTCTGCTGGTTTAGCTTTAAAATCGATTTTTATGTTTTTCATATAAAAATCGATTTTTAGTAGGAAATATGAGTGATCACAGATTTTCGCCCTTTTGCCTCTATCTCTGCTGGTTTAGCTTTAAAATCGATTTTTATGTTTCCCATATAAAAATCGATTTTTAGTAGGAAATATGAGTGATCACAGATTTTCGCCCTTTTGCCTCTATCTCTGCTGGTTTAGCTTTAAAAAAATTTTTATGTTTCCCATATAAAAATCGATTTTTAGTAGGAAATATGAGTGATCACAGATTTTCACCCTTTTGCCTCTATCTCTGCTGGTTTAGCTTTAAAATCGATTTTTATGTTTCCCATATAAAAATCGATTTTTAGTAGGAAATATGAGTGATCACAGATTTTCACCCTTTTGCCTCTATCTCTGCTGGTTTAGCTTTAAAATCGATTTTTATGTTTCCCATATAAAAATCGATTTTTAGTAGGAAATATGAGTGATCACAGATTTTCACCCTTTTGCCTCTATCTCTGCTGGTTTAGCTTTAAAATCGATTTTTATGTTTCCCATATAAAAATCTATTTTTAGTAGGAAATATGAGTGATCACAGATTTTCACCCTTTTGCCTCTATCTCTGCTGGTTTAGCTTTAAAATCGATTTTTATGTTTCCCATATAAAAATCTATTTTTAGTAGGAAATATGAGTGATCACAGATTTTCACCCTTTTGCCTCTATCTCTGCTGGTTTAGCTTTAAAATCGATTTTTATGTTTCCCATATAAAAATCGATTTTTAGTAGGAAATATGAGTGATTACAGATTTTCACCCTTTTGCCTCTATCTCTGCTGGTTTAGCTTTAAAATCGATTTTTATGTTTCCCATATAAAAATCGATTTTTAGTAGGAAATATGAGTGATCACAGATTTTCACCCTTTTGCCTCTATCTCTGCTGGTTTAGCTTTAAAATCGATTTTTATGTTTCCCATATAAAAATCGATTTTTAGTAGGAAATATGAGTGATCACAGGTTTTCACCCTTTTGCCTCTATCTCTGCTGGTTTAGCTTTAAAATCGATTTTTATGTTTCCCATATAAAAATCGATTTTTAGTAGGAAATATGAGTGATCACAGATTTTCGCCCTTTTGCCTCTATCTCTGCTGGTTTAGCTTTAAAAAAATTTTTATGTTTCCCATATAAAAATCGATTTTTAGTAGGAAATATGAGTGATCACAGATTTTCACCTTTTTGTCTCTATCTCTGCTGGTTTAGCTTTAAAATCGATTTTTATGTTTCCCATATAAAAATCGATTTTTAGTAGGAAATATGAGTGATCACAGATTTTCACCCTTTTGCCTCTATCTCTGCTGGTTTAGCTTTAAAATCGATTTTTATGTTTCCCATATAAAAATCGATTTTTAGTAGGAAATATGAGTGATCACAGATTTTCACCCTTTTGCCTCTATCTCTGCTGGTTTAGCTTTAAAATCGATTTTTATGTTTCCCATATAAAAATCGATTTTTAGTAGGATATATGAGTGATCACAGATTTTCACCCTTTTGCCTCTATCTCTGCTGGTTTAGCTTTAAAATCTATTTTTATGTTTCCCATTTAAAAATCGATATTTAGTAGGAAATATGAGTGATCACAGATTTTCACCCTTTTGCCTCTATCTCTGCTGGTTTAGCTTTAAAATCGATTTTTATGTTTCCCATTTAAAAATCGATATTTAGTAGGAAATATGAGTGATCACAGATTTTCGCCCTTTTGCCTCTATCTCTGCTGGTTTAGCTTTAAAATAGATTTTTATGTTTCCCATATAAAAATCGATTTTTAGTAGGAAATATGAGTGATCACAGATTTTCACCCTTTTGCCTCTATCTCTGCTGGTTTAGCTTTAAAATAGATTTTTATGTTTCCCATATAAAAATCGATTTTTAGTAGGAAATATGAGTGATCACAGATTTTCGCCATTTTGCCTCTATCTCTGCTGGTTTAGCTTTAAAATCGATTTTTATGTTTTTAATATAAAAATCGTTTTTTAGAAGGAAATTTGTGTGATCGCAGATTTGCGTCTTTTAGTGGTAATTTCTTAAATAACTACTTTAATAAACAAAAAATTTATTTCGCAAATAATAATAAACAAAATCACGTTAGTCATAAATAGACCACCATGATTCAGCTCCGATTTATTTGATTTTTTACCATTGATAGTACTTTTAACGGTGAATATAATGATGTGAACATTTTTGACCGCAAATAAATATTTTGGAAGTTATAGGGCTTTGAAAATCGAATTTCCCTAAGAAACTCGTATCAAAAAAATTTTTGTTATAAAAAAAGTTGGGTAAAAAGGAAGAATTACGCTAGCGAAGCCGCTTTTAGACATACCACAGAGTTAAAAACCCTTCCGCCCGGCCGAAGGCCGGCTATTATTTCCACAAAAAAAATTTTTTTTTTTTTTGCACAAGAAATTACAAAATACTTAAAAATTTGTGTTTATGAAACTTTTATATTATTTTTATTTTATTTTTGTAAATGCGCTCCTAAGAGCTTTTAATTGACAACTTATTCTTTGCAATTGAATAAATGGTATAGGAAATATTTACGATTTTAATTGCATTAGGGAGGTAAATGAGTACCTCACGTTATCTTTGCTAAGATCAAATCCAAAAAGCATCAATAATATAAATTGTAAAATTTTATTTAAATTTAAAAAATTGTCAGCGTAAGGATTTATAAGAAAATGTTGCCATATAAAATAATCATGTTCTTAGGAATAGTAAATGGTAACACTCTTATTTAACGATTACTGCCGATACCAGCTACCCGTTATCCATCTATTCACACTGTATATTTTCAAAACAAACACCGAAGAAAGTGCAAAGCAGATGTAACAAAAAGTGCATAATTTTATAAAAATTTCGTCAAATACTTCAAGAATTATAAATAAAATTAAAAATAATTCATCAGCCAACATATAATTACTTGATTCAAGTAATAATAATTAAAAAATGTAATATAAAGTATTAAAAATTCATAAAAAATCATTAAAAACATTATGCAAGTGTAAACGCAATGAAAAAAAGAAAAACAAACAAAACTGTACTTTGGTGGTTGCAATTTTAAACAAAAACAAGTCGAATGAGCAGCAGCACCCCATTTGTGAAATTAATGATAAATACAAATGAAATTACATGAAAATAAGAAAACGCAAAAGAGAAAAAGTGATTTAAAAATAACATTTTGTAAATTCATAAACATTGAAAAGCGTTGAAAAAACAAACAAACATGAGTAAGGGTATAGAGGAGTAATATATGAAAATAAAATCACGATATTGTTTAATAAAAAAAACAGACATGGCACCAAAAGTTCCAGAAAAACAACATACTCAACATCAACCTCAACAACAGCAGCAGCAACAGCATCACCAACAACCGCCTCTACATAATAATGCAATAGCTGTTAAACATTCCAATCCATTTCATATCTCGGCAATGACTTTATGCCACAATAAACGTTTAAAATTAAAACGTTCTAAATATGGGGAGTATTTACGAAATGTTCAACGCAATAATAATCGTTCTACATCAAAACAACAACATCCCTACAACTCCCACAAGACTGAGGTGCGTAGACAAAAATTAAATTCATTAAAGGCTGATGTGACCATTGATCTTCTAAGCGATGAGGATGAGGGACCAAATACTGAAAAATCGAGTGCAACAAAACAATCTGTGATTGTTTATCCCGGGCGTATGTGTTTAGAAAGAGCGGCAATATTGGGTTTAATGCCAGTAGAAAGATCTATAAAGCCCCCACCATTAGTACCTATTTTAAATAATCACCGGCAATTAAACAATTATCCGAAGCAACCACAATTACAACAACCAACATTGATGGTACCAATGGCTAAACAGCCAACACAACAACAGCCTCGCAAACGAAAATCGAAACCTCAAAAGCGACGTTCTTTACCGACTCCTTCTAAAACACCTATTTTACTTAATCCCGAATCTATAGTCTTGAGCGATGATAGTAATGATATGCCCATACAATTGCCACCAACAACTATACCTTCTTTATCAATGGGAATATTACAGCCGCCTGAATTATCTGTGACATGTCCTACCTCATCTCAAATACCCTGCCTGCCTCAACAAAATACCATGCAAGTCGATGAAGAGGTAACCATATCATTGGTACCCCGTTCTGTAAACGGCAACACCTGCGCCAATCGTACATCATTTAATTCTAGCAACGGTGCAACACCTCATCAAGAAGTATTTCCCATGCTACCCGATGAAACAACAGTTCATACCGTGATAGCCAATCGTATTTATGAATTGTCTCTTACAAAACTGCGGGAAGGTTTGGCTTCCTGTGGCATACCTGAATTCGCCGATGGACAACAAAAAATATCACCTCAAAGACGTAAGGGCTTGGTGCAACAGCCACCAGTGGTTTCACCACCTCAGGCTCCCATATCTCTAAAATTATCCAGCGATTTAAGCATTTCATTGATCTCAGACGATGAAGACGAAACCCGCCAAAATAATCGCCATCAAGAGCCAATACTAAGTCCCGCCTTTTTACAAAAGTTACCTGTAAATGTGTCAATAGCTCCGGTGCCCATGAGACCACCAACCAATAATCATCATGCTAACGAACCTAGAAAACTTAAATTGGGTTAAGTGGCATTAACAAACGAGTCATTTAAACAAAAAAAAAATACGTCCCCTTTTTTCCCAAACCCTCCATTAATCTATTATTCCATTCCTTGTATTGAAAAACTATTCCCTCCCACATACATATATATATTTTTATTCATTTCCTAGTGTAATACTTTTTTATATCTATTATTTTAAAACTGTTTAGGTATTTTGAATTTTATTTTTCTATTTAGGTCGTCCTTATCCATAAAATTTCCTTCATTTTTTTAATTTGATAAGTGTAATTATTTTTAAGCTAAATTTTCAGAAGTGTTATTCGAAAACCTTAATTTTAAACAGCATTTTCAATTGTATAGAATGAAAAGTGTATTAAAATTCTGCTTTAAAGTTGAGAAAGTATTAATTTTATTAAAATAAAACCTTTGCATTTAAATTATAAAAACTAATTCTCGAAAGTTGAGTGAAATTTCTATTTTTTGCTATATTAAAATATGTTATATGTTCACATAGTTTTCATTACTAAATTATTTGTGAATAAGATGGATTGGAAGTGTTTGTATCAAACTATTAAACAGAATTTGTTTACCCATATTCAAATCTATATTATACTACTAAAAACCGGTTTTTCTCTTTTTCGTTCATTACAAAACTTTCTGAATTACAATTGAAAAGTTGTATGATTTTGTCGCAAGTATTTGTCTATCTATTTAGTATTTATCGAATATTAGCAAAAAACTTTTTCAATATTTTCTTTAACATCTAAAAAAAACCTAAGAATTGTTTACGAAAGTTTAAATTAAATGAGATATTTATTTAAATATAATTATATATTTTAATTTATTTTAAAGCTTAAAAACATTTTCTCGTTTTTTCTTTTATAAAATAATTTGGTTTTATATTTATTTTTTTAATATCTAGCATATTTTGGATTATAAAAAACCTATCGTACAAAAGAAAAAATTTCGTTAATAATTTATCTTTTTAAAATTAAATTTAAAAAACAACTAAACATTATTAAATATACATATGTATTTAAGTGATATCTATATATCAATAAAATTAATATATTTATGAAATATTTAAAATTTAAAAACAAAAAAATACGCTTGTTTTTTAATGAAACTATTTTAACTTATACAAATTTCCATCACTAGTTTGCCCAAAAATGTTGCTTTTTGTTAAGAGAACATTTTTCTGAAAGCCTAAGCATTTCCAAACTGCAGAGATTAAAAAATAGTAACGTTGTATATTATATACATCGTTGCAACGAAACAAAAGAGGTTGTGAATTAAACAAATAAATCGCATTTTTTATTTAATTTTACCCCCATCAATTGATGAAAATATGTTGTAACAGAATATTTTTTCCTTGTCAAAATTCCACGAATCCACCTCAATGACCAGAAGATTTATGAAAAATAACCCAACATCTTAACACTCACCTACTTGCAGAATTCATAGTTAAAATTCTAGTTAAACTGCCTTATTATATTTAAAATACTTTCAAGGTCCTTTGAAATTTGTCCTTTGTTAGAAATTGAAATATGGAAACTGTATACTTTACATAAGTTTTATTTTTAATTTTTATTAACTTTTAAAAATTTTATAATTAAAACACATTATTTTATAGTTTAAATATAATTTCAGTTCTTATTATATACAAAAGCAAAAAAAAAAACTTTACTTCTAAAACTACAAACAAGCTACTTAAAACGTACATTCAAAAATTCTCTAACACTAATATTACTTTTTATGACGTTTGCCACCTCTACCACCGGGCTTCCTACCAAAATCAACTTCACTAACCAACAAAGGATTACTGGCTTGGCTTTCGTAGGCGGCCTTAGCAGAAGATTGGAAATAACGTGGTGTTTTGTTAGAACTTGAGGTTATTGTTGTAGTAGCTATACGTTTTAAAGCTTTGGGTACTATATACTCAGGAACATGAGATAAATGTGGTTGTACCTTAACCGTTTTCAAAGGTTTATCATGTCGCAAAACTTGTAAATCTCTAGTATTTTCATTAAAGAAACCCTTTAATTTTTCACTATTGAATATTTCCATTTTAATTTCTTTTACACGAGCTTCATGGACAGCAATACGGGTTACAGCACGCCAGGCATCTTTGGCGCGATAACGGAAAGGTTCCACTTCTTCCATTTTAAATTGATAATTTCTGAAAGATTTATTAAATTAAAAATAAAATATAAATAAAAATATATAAAAAAAACTCACTTGATTACTTGTTCTTCACTCATGTAACCCTCCTTTAATCTTTCTTCAACAGCATCATTTATTTTAGCATCTTTAATGCTAACAAATGACAACACGGTTCCCTTATTATTACCTCTAGCTGTACGTCCAGCACGATGTATATAAGAGCTAACATCTTGTGGAAAATCAAAATTAATAACATTCGACACACAATGAAAATCAATGCCTCTCGAAGCCCCAGATTCACGATCGGATTTATTACGTCCAGGATTTTCCAACATATGTTCATCAGAGGCTATGATAAAATCATAAATACCCTGATTAAATTGATTGATAGTATGTATACGAATTTTGGCTGGCAGTTCAGAGTTTAGCACACAAGACTTAATGCTGAATTGTTCTAAAAATAATTTTAATCTTTGAGGAAAGAAATGCGTTTTTAATGGACAATTGTAAAATAGTGTTTGAATAATTTTTATCTAGTCTTAAATCAGAGAGAAGATTAGTAATGTAAATCATTTGGAGGCCAACTGTTTAAAACAGATGCCTCTTCTTTCTACATTGATAACTAAATTTTCATCATTTTTAGTAATAGAATATTAACTTCAAAATAAGAGTTACTTATATTATACTAACTACTTTAAAATACATACAACAAAAAATTATACTCACTTGTAACAACGATCCACAGTATTGACAAAAATCACATTTTTACCACGTATCAAACGCAACTTTAGCAATGCATACAAAATCGCCGGCTTATCATTCTCTTCCGCCAATATACGTTGATGCGATAGCTGACTTTCTGGTACCAATTCAGGTTCTTCCAATTTTAATATAACTGGATTATTTAATATAACACTTTTCATATTCATCACATCATCTGTTATAGTGGCCGAAACCAAAACGGCCTGATAAATTGCTGGCAAATATTCTACCAACTTTTTAAAATCTTTTTCAAAACCAAAAGAAAACACTAAATCTGCTTCATCTACTACCAAAGTTTCTAAACGTTTTAAATCCATGGCACCCGATTGTAAATGTGACAAAACCTTTGCGGGTGTAGTAATTATAACATCAGGTCTTTCGGATAAAAGGTGTCTCTGTGCCACCACATCGCTGGAGGAAAGATCTACTATACGCAATACTTTACCACATTTTTCACTCATTTGCTCCATGGCATTACGGGTTTGTTGGCAAAGTTCTTTGCTGGGTGCCAACACTAAGGCGCTGGTACACTGTTCATCGGCATTCATTTTGGAATTAAGGATTTTCTGTATTAAGGGCAAAGCAAAGGCGGCTGTTTTGCCCGAACCTGTTCTAGCCTTGACAATGACATCTTTACCTTCGAGCAACAAAGGTATGGCGGCTTCTTGTATGAGCGTAGGTTCGGTCCAGCCTAATTTTGAGATGGCCTTTGAAAAAAACATAATAAATTTATTGTTATATTGTTTTTAAGTAAAAGTTACCTTTAGAATTCTATCATCTAATTCCATTTCATGGAATTGTTTTATTTGTCGTTTTGTAGCCATTATTTTAAAAAAATATTACACTATTTTTACAAAAATCCTGCCAAAAACCAAATAATTCCAAATGCACGTTGTAGAAACGTGATGCCAACTATTTGTTAATTTTATTGCGTCTTATGTTAATACTGAATGCGTTTAAAAACGTTAAATTAATATCTTGATCAAATTGTAGTATTTAATTACTTTTATTTACTCTTAGAGAAAATGAATATTAAATATTTATTTTATTAAAATATTTAGCAAATATATGTTAAATTTAATAATATTTGTAAATTACAAATTGTAATTCTTTTTACTACCGATTTTTTGGAGTACTGAAAAACGCTGAATTGATCTATATGTTGCTAAGAGCTTCTTATTTAAGCACACAGGTACAAAGGAATGATAACACTTATCACAAAAAGCATTAATGTTAACATTTTTTATTAAAAACCGCTTGAATGTAAATCATCTTGAATCTTGGAAAAATTTAATGTTTTTAAGTTTTTTAAAAAAAATTAAAATAATACCAATCAAGAATATTCATTACGAAATTATGGCGCAATAAAATATATAAAGCAATTTTTGAAACAATATCTAAAAAGAATATATATACATATTTACTAATTTAAGTTTTGTCTAATTTTTTCTTTGAATGCATCTAAATTGATGCATCAATTTTTAACGTAATTTTTGTTCTTAATAGAATAATATAAAAACAACTAAATAATATAAAAGGAACACCAATAAGCCAAATATACTAAATGTGATTATAAAGAACCATAATATAAAACATATAAAAATCATACATGAAAAATTTGTATGCAAATATGATCAAAAATAACTCTTGCATGATTATTGTTTAGGGATATTTTTGGTTTTACCATGAATTGATTTCTTTGTATTTGATTCCCAGCTTGTATTTGTTTGTTAAATTTTTTAATCTTTTAATTGTTATATTATTATTTTGAAGTTTTTTCTAAATGTATGTTTTTAATTTTATTGGAAACAAATATTTCGAAATATCGATATTAGCAATATGATATATTATAACCTGCACATTATATGCTATTATTTTCGCTATTACATTTATTGGGATAACTAATTTTAAAAGTTTTATTAAAGTAAAAGTTAAAGCAAAAAACTTATCAATACGATCTCTTAAATTTGAAGCAGTTTTATGAAAATTACATTGCCAGATTATTTAGTTCATAATATAACTCTTTATTTTGTATTTTAATGCCAAGTTTTATTTTACAACCAATTAATTATATTCCCTGATTTGTTCAAAAATATAAGATTTAAATTTCTTTTTTAGTCATTAAAACAAAAGATAAATATGTAAACCACAAGATAGACACAATATTTATTACGATAAATTTCAACATCGGGCGGCGTATTACACAACCAGTGGTAAATTGTACTGGTAACCAAATCATACAATTCGCCTCCATTATCCTGAAAAAATCTCCTTGCAGAATATTTCCTAAATTAGTTTTTGTTGGCATTTCACCATTTAAAAGACCAGCAAAAGTAATAATACCAAAATTTAATGGGGGAGCCAAAAACATTTGTGTAGTTAAGGTTCTTTGAAATGCTTCTCTAAAAGTTAACGATTTTTTATCCAGAGATTTTCGTAATATTGTAGACCAACGAGCCATCAAGGGGCCGGTGAATAAAATGCCTATTAAAGTAAATTTTATTGTACGTTCTTTGTGAATCTCACTCCAAGTTCTATTCTCGACACAAGTTTGAGTTAAAATATCTGAAGTACACATTATAATACTACTATTGAGGCTTTTTAATATGTAAGGAATATACAACTTTACGGTTTTTAATATAGAAGCAGCAGATGAGCGCATTTTATAGAAACACAATAATTTTATTAAAAGAAATTGTAATTATTAATTTCCAAAAGTCATCAAAATTGAATTTTTATTATTCAAATGTTTAAATACAAATAAGAAATTTTCACAAATTTTATTTAACAACTACTATTTTAAGTTTTGTTATTACAATTTTTTTAGTTTTCCATCTTTATGTAAAATTCCCGATATGTAGGAGTACCACAGTATAGCAATAAAATCTTCAAAAACAACTTGCTGCGTCGGTTGTATACAGAGTTTTGAAAAAAATTCTACACTAGGCCAAAATATATAATGGCGTTTAATTATATAGGGAAAATAATCACTTAAACGATTTTCAATTTCCACCACAGATTCATTTTCTAAAACACCTGACATTATTATAATTCCCAAGTTGATAGTGGGCGCCAAATAAATTTGATTGCAAAATAATTGTTTACAAATTCTTAATGCATGACTTTGATTAGCCCTAACTAATATGGTGACGATATTTTTCCAATAGGTCAAAATGGGACCCATAAAGCAGAAACCAATTGATGCAAATTTCATGGTACGATGCCAATTTATGTGCTTAATTCCTATATTACCATTATAATGTTGCATAAGTACATCTCCAGCCGCCATTATGAGAGCAATGTGACCACTACTAACAGCATAATGGAAAATAGTACTTATAGTGGATTTAACGGGACCAAAGAATATTGTACACATAATTTATTATTTTTATAAAATTACAAAAAATTTTGATTTTATGTTTAGAAATTATTAATTTTTTACATTAATTAGAAAATTTCATATTTATTAGAATGATGAATACTTGTTAAAAATATTTGAAAAAGTTATGCGATTTTTTAGGAAGTTTATTCATTTTAAGGATACTTAAATAAATTTGAAGTTTTTTCAAGGAATATTTTGCATACAAATAACTACATTTTCCTGTTTTATTTCCATATTTTTATTTTGAAAACTATGTTTAAATTTAACGTTTTCTCATTATTTGTATATCTTCACTAATTTTCTAGTCTGGCAACATTAAAATCATGCCTCATCAACGAAATTCGTACTGATTTAACAGCACTTTTCTTTGTTTTTATTCCGATTCACCGTATTTCGCAATAAACAATTTATTTTGCTTTCTTTTAAATCTCCTGTCTTGCCATCATCATCATGTCTTCCAGAGCTTTATCCCGCTTCATACCCTATTTGGCCGAAGGTTCCCGTGCGGCCGGTATAATGGCAGCAGGTGATGTACTTGCACAAACTGTAGTGGAAAAGAAAGATTTCAAAGATATTGATTACGTACGCACAGTAAAATATGGTTCCTTGGGTTTACTACTTGTGGGACCAGTCCTAAAATACTGGTATGCTTTATTGGACCGTAGCATTACAACGAAACAAAATCGTTTACAGCGTACTGTGAAAAAAATGTGCGTAGATCAAGCAGTTATGGCACCTGCATTAAATTTGACCATAACTGCTCTGGTGGGTTTAATAAATGAGGAAAGCAGTGATACCATTAAGGAACGTATAAAAGTTCAGTATCCTGATATTATGAAGAATAATTATATGTTGTGGCCGGCCGCACAAATGATCAACTTTAGTATTGTGCCTTTAAAATATCAAGTGGTATTTGTACAATTAGTAGCGGTAGTATGGAATTGTTTTGTTTCCCAAATGTTAAATGATAAAACTGCAGTAAATAAGTAGTTTAAGATAAATATGTAAATAAAACAGAAAATTATGATAAACAAAAGGCGAATTTTAAAATAAAGAATTCGCCTTACAAAAGAACGAGGTAAGATGACGGAAAAATAGAACAGCTATGTTGTTTAAATTTTTTATACTATTTTGTTTGTAAATTTTGTTAAATCTATTGTTTTATAATAATTTACAACAAATTCTTTAGTAATTAAGTTAATAATAAAATTTTTAAGATTTTTATGTAATAAAATTGTACATTTTTTTTTAAATATCTACATCTGTTTTTGTTTACATTTTTGATACAAAAAATTTGGCAGCACTTTTTGTTAACATGCCGATTTAAATCAAGTTCTTTGTGATTCAGGAAAAAATATATTTTTTTAGTTTTGATTTAATAAAAAAGAATGGATACTCGAGAAATATTAACTTTACAGTTTGGTAATTATGCTAATTATATCGGAGCCCACTGGTGGAATATACAAGTTAGTATAATTATGAAATCAATAAAAATATAAACAGATGTTTTAAAACTCTTCTCCAAAGGAATCTGGATTTACCTATGATCAGTCTTCTGAGCCTTCAGAAATATCCCATGATGTATTGTACCGCCAAGGTGTTAATCATAATGTAAATTTTATTTACCTTTAATCCTTAATATAAATTATTAAAAATATATAAAAATCTATATTAGAGGCAAACCACATACACCCCACGCCTGTTACTAGTTGATTTGGAAGGTTCTCTTAAACATTTACCCCGTGAGGGCGAACTTTACGGAAATAGCTTAAAACGTGGAGGTCTAGACGATTTAACTAATTCAGAAAATGTTTCAGAACATGAAGCCGTTAAGAAACTTAAAGAAGATTTAGTTTGGCAACCATCGGAACTAGAAGTGGTAGCCCAACCGGAAACTTCAAGAAATGAATTTCAAGCTGATCTGGATAAACCGGAAATTAGTATTGAAGAGAAAGATTATAATCTAGCGGAAAATGTTGATACCTGGGCTGATTTTCTCTATGCCCGCTATCATCCTCGTACCGTGAATATAGTTAAACAATATCGTCATGATAGCGAAAAGCAAACATTGGACACATTTTCGCGTGGCGTTGAACTGTGGCAGTCTGAAGAGTTTGAAGAAGATTTTTGTGATCGCATACGACAGTATGTAGAGGAGTGTGATTTTATACAAGGTTTCCAAACGATTTTTGATTCGTTTAATGGATTTTCTGGTTTAGCTACAAAATGCTTGGAACATTTGAATGATGAGTATGGTAAGGCGAATATGGCGGCACCAGTATATTCGCCAATGAATACATTATATGAAAATGCAGGCAAGTTATTGATTAAAAAAGTATAAACATATAAAAAAATAATTTCGCTGTCGATACTTATTAACAAAAAATTATTACAATATTCATTTATAGAAGATTTTGATCTTATCCATCCGTTAGTCAGTTGAAATAAAATTTTCGAAGTCTTCAATTAGTAAATTTCGCTCAAAAAATTTTAAATTTGTTCAAAAATTGTATTTCCGAATATATTACATTCCCGAAACCATCTTCATTTATTCACATACTTTCACCATATCAATATATTTTTTTTATAAATTCTTATCAATTTTCTTTTTTTCCAGATGAACCCATGTGCGATTCAATACGAGTGGTCAACAGTTTATTAACCGTTAATCAACTAATAGAGCAGGCCTCTCTCTTCATACCTCTCAGTACACAAGATCGGGTATGGCGACAGTTAGGTTCGGCCAGAGAATTTCCCTCACTACAATATCAACACGATAATCTCTATCAAACATCGGCAATCTTAGCCTCATATTTGGATACTATATCTTTACGCTATCGTTTAAGAAATGCTCCTCTAACTAATTCATTAGCTGGCTTCTGTGGTGATCTCAATAATTATGGACGTAAATTGGCAGCAGCTGCTTTTTCATTACCGTTCAACATGGAATACAAAATGGATCTTATCGATTGTTTGGACAAATTTGAAGGTTCACTTTTTACTCAACTCACACCTAACTGTCAAATAGGAACCAATTACATTATACAATCACTTTGTGTACGTGGTATTCCCTCAGATCGTTTGAAACGACCACGTGAACAGGCTTCACAAGAACAAATGCGTATGGCAGCATATCGTTGTGAAACGGTATCACAAATGTTTCAATTGTATTTGCAATGTTCTAATCATAATAGTATGGCTCATGTTACTTCATTGAAAGCACCCATGCCTACACGTATTCCTTATCCTTGTGAAATATTTGATGATAATTTAACTTCCTCAGGTTTTGTGAATCCTTATGAAAAACGTGGTAAGGATAACAAGGTAAATACAGTGCCTTGCGTTGCAGCCATACAATCTTCTAGTGAATTGGGTGATACTTTGGAAACTCTACATCGTGAAGCCAAGAGAATAAAAATAGCTAAATTGCATCGGTTTAAAGCAAGTGGTTTGGAAGAGGATGATTATGGTGAAGCTTTGGAAAATATTTTATTGTTTAAGGATAATTATGAAGATAATTTTGAATTATAGTCAACAAAAAGGCTGCGTACGTCGTCTACAAATCTGTATTGTAAATTATTATTTTAAAAATAAGCTTAATTTGTTTAAGTACCTTTAAAACTTATTTTTTTTTTTATTTTAAATTAAAATGTTTTATAAAGTAATATGCTCTTGTCTTAATAAATGCTTCGAGATTTAGTAAATCAAATTGGGAGAATTCTTTCTAAATTCTTTCGACACATATTACACAAACGTACGCTGATAGGGAACAGAAGTTGAATTTTACAAATTGTTTATACATATATGTACATTAGGGTGGCCCTCATTACAAAAAGTGTACAGATTTTGGTTCTCACCAGTTGGAAATGTTCAGACAGTCAAAAAACTAAGACATGCCAAGTTTTGAACTGATTGGAAAAAATTTGGAGGTGGTTCAAAACGATGAAAGTCTTGAAAATGATGACTTTTTAATTTTTTAACCGATCATAAAAAATAATTCTAAATGCAATTTTCTGGGTTTATGTATTCCACACATTATAAGCTTTCTAAAATTCCTAAAAAGATTGAATAAGCTATAACATAATAGATTTTAAAATAAAATGACAAAAAAAAAACACGTAATTTTCGGGAAAATAAACCCCGAAAAATAAAATGTCAACCAAAATTTAGAGCAGAGAAAGGAAACTTGGGATGTAGTTCCCTATTGACGTTTTATATATGCTGTAAATAATTTTATTATCAGAAATTGTTGTAATAGCGAAAAATACGTAGGTGATTTATATGCAAAACAAGAGATTTATGTGAACTTTGATCGTGAATATTTTACGCAGATCACACGTGATTACCGAAAACTTTTGACATTATGTATAAGATACAAATACAAAACCATATGCCGAGTTTCGTTTCTCTCACTAAAATTTTGGATGAAATTTTATTTTACTGGGGTGTTTTTGGTCGATAATTACGCGTTTTACGTAATCTTATTTTAATAACTATGTTATTATTAGTTGTACAATTTTGTTAATATTGGTCATTATAAAAAGGCAATAAATTGTGGAATTCAAAAAGACGAAAACGAGGATTTTTAATATTTCAACCGCTTTGAGCCACCTCTGAACTTGTTTCAATCAATCTAAAACTTTGTATTTTATAATTTTTGGGATATACGAACATTTCTTGTGGGTGAGACTGAAGATTTATAAACCTTTATTTACCTCCATATAAAAGAGGGCCAGCCTAAGTACGTATATATATATTTTTCCCTATTAAGCTCATAAAAATGCATTGTTTGAGGCATCATTTAACAGTAATATGTAAGCAGCGTCCGTTGCTGTACATATAAAACATATCCAACAGTGATTTCAATATTTTTATATTCTTGTTCTATTTTGTTGAGGGTTTTTTTGTCCACCAGTATAATTTAAGAAAATATATGTCCATAATTAAATTTTACACGCAAAAAATATATTTTTTATTAATTAATATTAATTTTCTACAGATTTTTTTTTTTCAATACTTTTTTTAATTTATACCCTAAAACATTTTTTAAATTCCCAAAAATTCCTCACGTTACATAAAACTTATCCTAAATTCAATCTTAATTTAATTACATTCTTTAATTTTCAGTTAAATCTTCCAAATCTTCATCCAACACTTTGGTGGTGGTGAAACGTTTGTTACAGCGAGATGAAGGTGAAGTGGCAGCACTGCCGGTGTCGCTACTAGAAGAATTTTGGCCGATCAAAGAGTGAGCGGGTACTAGTAAAAATTCATTGAATAAAATATCCGAATCCATGGATTGTGTTTTACCATGAAAACTACGTGTTATACGTTTCGGTGGTTCAATAAATTTTTCCTTAACTATCAAAGCACCTGGTCGGGGACTTGCTGGACCGCTGGTTGTATCTAACTCTTCTGGTGGCATAGTTGAGCAAGATTGTGTTACAGGACGAAATACCGAAATCGCCTTATGTTGTGGTGAACTGCAAGTGGATGAAGTATTAGAAGCTCCAACTCCCGAAGTTTTAAGATTTATACAAGATTGTGTTAGATTAGCATCTACAAAATCTTCCACATTATTTGGTACTCTTTTCAAGGTATTGCTTTCGAAGGGGAAATTTGAATTAGATGTAGATTGTGTGAGATTTTCAAATTTCCTTAAGCGGGCATCTTGTTTAAGTTGTAAACTACTAGGTTGGGGTATATTAATAGAAGCATGTAAAGCAGAGTATTCTTTTTGTCTATCCAATTCACCACTTTCAAAGAGACTAATTTGTTTTTGTATTCTGGGCGATACGGTATCTGAGGCCTTGCGTATGCTAACCGTAGGTGTTTCAGCACTAAGTAGATCAGTACTTTGCGAAGCATCATGACAATAACATGGATGTTTGCGTTCATTGGCTGCCAAACGTTTATTGCGCATTATATTAAAAAGTTCGTTGGATTTTTGAGTATCATCGGGTGGCTGACCCTGACTACTGTGAGCTTCACAACAATAACAAAATTCTAAATGAGGTTCATCACGTGGCAAAGAAGGTGTTGTGGCAGCTGATGGTGTAGCATCATCATCATCTTCAAAGCCCTACAGAAAAGAAGAATATTATAAAAATTTATAAAAAATAAAAGTTATATATTAAGTATTCTCTACTTACATCCACCGATAGTGTTAAGGAACCCTTATTGGCCACAATACTCAAATCCATGTTAAAACTAACCGGTGTTAAACAGGCACTTTTAGCATCAAAACCACCTTCTCCTACACCACCCATTGCGCCAGCATAACTTAATTCCGTTTCGCCACTTTCTAAACAATCCATATTAATGGGAGCATATACGCTCACCGAATTTAGATCATCATCTAAACGTGGAAAGAATTTGGCCAATCTTTGTACTGCTGTTGATGGCATATTGCAACCCTCCGTACTGGTTAAACTAATGGACATATCACAACTGGGTGTCTCTTGCGAACAAGTATCCGAAATGGCCGGTGATGAGGGTTCTGTAATACTGCTAGCTACACTCGATTGTTTGCTCCATACTTAAGGAAATTAATGTTTTTTTTTTTTTTTTGGAAAATAATTTAAAATATACAAAATGTACAAAAGTTAATTCTCCATAGGGAAAATGATTTAGTATTTTACCATTTATTGTGTTTATTTTTTAATATGTATATAGAATATGGGTGATATTGAAGGAAAATAAACGAGCAGCAAAACTTAAATTATAAGTTCCATTTTGCTTAAACAGAAATTAAAACATGCAATATATATGTTTGGTAAATAAATTTAATTAAATACCGTATTTTGTGATTGAAATTAGTAACTTGACTTTAATTTGTACCTATCCTAAACTATTAGCTCAATAACTTTTTTAATACTTTTCCCATTATGAATGTTATCTGAATCTTTACTATAAAACGCGTATTTTGCAATTATCGTTTACCAATTAATAAGTTGAACATCATGGAAAACATATGTTTTTTCTTCCCTATCGAATTTAAAATATTCGCTTTTCTCAAGGAAATTTTAAAAAATTGCATTTTCTAAAGTAATTTAGTTGCTCCGGGTATTTCAAAGTCATTCGATGACTCTATATTCCTTATTCAAAATTATATTTTAAATCATTATAAAAGTAACATCTTTCAAAATAAGTATAATTTTTCAAAAAAGTACTATTTTTCCATAAAATAAAATTTTTCTAAAAAAAAAAAAAGACAATTTTTTTATTTATTTTAAGAAAAATTATCGTTTTTTGATATAGAAAAAATTTGGAAGTGGTTCCAAAACGCTTTTTTTGGATATAATTCTGTAACTCAATAAAAAATTTTCATGATCAGAGCTGAGGTGTTTTCCAGTTGATTTGAAGTACAGGGTCAGGGTAGTAGTGGGTGAGCCTCCAAGGTTGGCCATCTCGGTTATGTAATTTTTTTGAAAAATCGCCAAAAAATCATTTATGATATGACAGAAAATTTATTTTATATGTAGATAGTCCTTGTAAATTTCTACAAAAATGCACTTTCATGTGTAGGTTATCTCTTTTAGTTAAAGAGATATTCAAGTCGAAATAAATTTTTATTTTTCATTTTTAGCCTCGTCTTTTTAGTTTTTTTTTTGACTTGGTGGGCTTAATATTGCCCCTAAAATTTTTTTGTAATTTTAAATATACGCCAGATTCCTTACAAAATATAAATATATGAAACCGTTAAAAAGTTATATTCATCTGAAGTTGGAACTTTAAAAAAATTAAAATTTTTTTTTGGTTTTTTTCCCAAAAAGGAGGCAATATTTATTCACTGATAAAATTTGTTTAGGCTTTATCATTTTTTTATTGTTGCGCAAAGGTGTGCCCAAAAGCCCTACCTAAACTTTGTCAATTTTGAAATTTTTTTGTTATTAAATTGCAAAGCTGAGATCGACTTAAGGTAAACACCTAAAAAGTATTTTAGGACGGACGACTCTTATAACAACAAAGTGATCATTTCAATGAAAAAATTAAATTTTTTTAAACATATTTTTATACGTATTGGGATTTTGGGTAATTTCATGTAAAAAAGTGGGAGTTGTTCTAATAAAAGCAAATTTCATTTAAGATATGTAATTGTTACTAGTTTATTTGTTTAACTGAATTAATTTCAATTTTACCTTAAACTATATTTTTAAAACATAAGAAATCAGCCTTTATGAATATTTAAAAAATTATTCCTAAATCAGCTTTTATGAATATTTAAAAAATTATTCCTAAATTTCGATTCAAATATCACTAGTTAGTAAATGTTTTTTTAAATTAACAGGTATGTCACAGAAATTTTTCGGAAGTGAAAATTTTCGTATAGTCGAATTCTTAACGTTTTCATTTTGCTTTTTTAGCTCAAATACGTTTTCACAAATTCGAAAAATATTTAAAATATTTTTTTATGAAAAAAATTAGTATTTCTGTATTAAAACCAATGGATTAATGAAAGTAAAGTATTTAAAAGAAGAATTGAACATAAAAAATATATTTAAAATTAAATTTAAAAATTTGTTTTTTGTCTATTTACTGTTAATTAAAAAAAATGCTTAAATTTCTTACAAAACTGGATTATGTGGATTTTTTTTAATGAAATTAATAAAAGTAATATCCATTGTTTGTTTACATTAATTTTTATGTTTCTTACATTTAAATGCGATGAAAATAACAATTCCACTTTACTATTTTTATGTGGATTGAAAACGAAATTTTTTTTCGTTTTTCGTTTTCTGTAGAAGCTAAATACGATTTCAATTTCACTTTCGTACGTATTTTTGTTCTGTGACATACCTGAAAATGTTATAAACCAGTTTTATTGTGTTTAAAAAATCCGGTCTGTTCGACATTCGAGAAATGAACATTTTGAAAAAACCGACAGCACATTGACTTAAAACCCCGTTTTTAAAACTGGTAGGAAAACCGAGTCGATCACCCTACTAATGACCCGTTCCTATACAGGTTCCTATACTCCTCGAAAACATCTCAGCTCTGACCACGTGAATTTTATTGAGATATCTCCAACCGTTCAAAATTTATAGAATTATTAAAAAAAACGTGTTGGAACCACTGTGCTTTCTAAAAGGATTATTTTAAAAACAAGTAGGTAATAAATACAAAATACGACAAAAGAGAACAAAAGAAAATATTTTTAAATAAAATATGTAGCTATATGAATTTTTTTAAATTTTCTGCCATAGATTAACAACTAGATATTTATGTGAGAGAAAAAAACCTAATTCAATTGTCAGAAACCTAATTCATACAAAAACAAAATACATGTAGTCACATATATTTTGTTTTTGTATTTTCAAAAAAATGAGTAAATTTTTTGAAAATTTAGTATAGGGTGGCTCTCACATAAACTTCTAGTTCTATTCTATGTTTTCTGCCTTTTAGAGATTTCGAAATTTCAATTTTTATTTACCGCATTTCATTAAGAAAAAGAACTTTTGACATAGTTTAATATTTCGAAAAATATTAAATGTATGTTTTTAGTTACCGATTTAGTAAATGGATTCACTTATTAGATAGAGTTAAATCTGGGGAATGATTGGGGGTGGTACTTATTTTGAGTTATGTACATACATATGTAAAAATCCCTTTAATTATGTATATTTCCTGTAAAAAAATATGTTTTACACAAAATATTGCAACTTATAAATATATAATGTGCAAAATATATGTAAATACACTAAAAAATAAATTAATGTGCAAAATAAATAAATGAAAAAATATATGTAGCAAATTATCTTAAATACAACAGTGATTTTATTGGTTTTTTTAATTTTTTGTTTCAAAATAGTGTCTTTTATAAAGGCATACAATAATAAATGTAATACAATTAAATTAAATCAAATCAGAATTAAATAAAATAATTATTACATTACACCAATTATGTATAATAAAATAAATTATGTATGCAATTTTTTTTTTTTTCAAATAATGATAAATTTAATATTCATTTAAGATTTTTATAATGTTGTTTTTCAAAATCATATTGTAAATCACTTACAAAGTGGTCCCACATTATCAGCTGTTGATTTTGTCATTAAACTGGTTTCGACAGTTGGTGTAATGGGTGTTGATGCTGCTCCCGGTAGTGTGGGACGCAGTGGATAACCACACATACTACATCTATCGGGATTTTTCTCATTTATCACACTGTTGTCGTTACAGCGGCACACATGATTTGTGGGTGTACTAGCCAAAGGTTCTTCTTCCAAAGTTGTTGTGGTCATCATGGATAAGGGGGTTGAAGGATTTTTAGGCGGCGTACATGTGGGCGTTTTAAAGAGTGGTGCTGATGTCATTTTCTCTAGGAAATTATCCAATTGCTTGAGCGATAATGCATTGTGCAAAGTTTCCAATGGACGTATAGGTGGTACACCACCAAAACCATCCAGAACTGTTAACGAAAAGACTTTTTAAATGAATAGTGATTTAAAAAAAATTAATAATGGATTAGATGGGAGGGAATGAAATAGATATATGTACGTGGGTAGTTTTTTGTGTAAAAGAGGGGAACTTAGAAGCGTTGTAAAGTGCTGTATTGAATTTTGATAAATTTCTTTGGTAAAAATTATCAGTGTTTCTTTTAACTAAAAATCATATTTGTGTAGAAAATATGAAATATATATAAATGTTGTGTTAATTTTGTGTTTTTTTTTTTAAGGAAACTTGTATTTAAAGAAACAATTTAGTAAATTTAATACCGAAAAAATTATTTTCTAAAATTAGTCAATTAAAATATTAATAAGAAATTAAAAAATGGTTTCAATTATTTTTGTAATTGAATAATTTGCTCAAAAACGAAATGTTTCTACACAGAAAAAAATATTTCAGTTAAATTATTAATCAGAATTTAAAAATGATTTCAAATATTTTTATAGTTAAATAAATTACTTAAAATCGAAGTATTCAAACAAATTAAATTCTAATTTTATATAGAAAAATCTAAAATCAAATTTCAATTATGAATAATACACATTTAATTATTTTATTAATTGAAATTAAACCTATAAAAAAAAATTATATTCTATTATTCAAATTTTCACTTATTTTTATTTATATTTGATTAATTTATTAATTGATGTAATAAGAAAAATAATTTAAAATAATTGTTTTATTTTTAGTAAAAAATATTAGAAAATTTTAATTTTGATCACTTGAATAATTGATACAATTAAATAAGTAATTGAAATAGTTTTTGTCTTTGATAAATCATTTAATAGACCATACTTTTCCATGTAATATATTAAATTCAAATTCTATTATTTTATTAATTTTTTATTAATTGACATTCAACCTATTAAAAAATTTAATTATTAAAATTATGACTTATTTTTATTTATATTTGATTAATTTATTAATATGCAATAAGAAAAATAATTTAAAATAATTGTTTTATTTTTAGTAAAAAATATTAGAAAATTTTTATTTTGATCACAATTAAATAAGTAATTGGAATAGTTTTTTTTTTTGATAAATCATTTAATATACCATATTTTTCGTGTATTGAAAAATATCTTCCAAAAACATTTCAATTAAATTATTAATCAGAATATTAAAATGATTTAAAATGTTTTTATAGTTAAATAAATTACTCAAATCAAATTATTCTAACAAATTAAATTTAAATTTTACATACATAGAAAAATCTAAAATCCAATTTCAATTACTTATTTTTATTTATATTTGATTTATTTATTAATTGAAACATAATTATTTTATTTTTAGTAAGAAATATTAGAAAATTCGAAAATTTGAGCACTAAATAATTTATACAATCACAAGTGATTGGAATAAATAATTTTTATCTTCGATAAATCGTTTAATTTAACGTATTTTTTTTCTGTGTAAACTTTTTATATTCTGTAATCAAATTTATATTGTGATTTTACTTAATGAGTATTTCTGCTGAAATTAAAGTTGAAACCTAATGTATTTCCACAGCCATGAACTCAATGTCAAGTGTTGAATTATAGTTGTAATAAATGAACTTTACATCAATAGCAAAGGAATCCTAAACATGTGTGAATAAAAACTTGACAATTCTGGAATAGATATTCGCAATTTTATAGAATATTTTTTGGTATAAATTTTGTTTTTTTGTAATTTTTGAATATTAAAACTTGGTTTAATCCACATTTTCTGGAAAAATTTTTATTTTTCTTTTAGAATTATTATGTGGAAAATTTTATTATTTTGTTATTTTGAAAAAAAAAAAAAAAAAAAAAAAAAATCATTAAAAAAGGAAAAAAAGTAACATTTCGTATTTTGCAACACTGGAGCAAATACATATTGCAAAAGGGCAAATTCTTTTCAGAATATTGAAATGTTTGAAGCTTTGAAATTTTTACAATCAATAATTTCAATAGTTGTTATTTAAAATTTTTTTTTTTAAATATTCAAAATGTTGTGCTTAAGCATAAACGGATTTTAATTAAAAAAAAGTAATAATAATAAAAAATCATAAAAATCAACTTACCCGACGATGATACTGGTATCATATCTCTCAAATTAGGAGCTGAGGAACTGCCAGTTATAACCGCTGTACTAAATAGACTATTGGAGCTAGTGGTCATCTTTTTACTAAAACCACCGAATCCCAACATTTTCATATAAGACATCTGGCCGGCAATACTGTGTCTTTGACGTCTAGACGATACCGATGACGACGATGATGTCGAAGTGACCGTATTATCTGTAGTAGTATTAGCAAGAGTAGGTTTGATAATGGAGGAAGTGTTAAAAGGTTTATCGAAGGAATCAATAGGGGTTTGTGAACAAGATGATTTAGTGAAAGAAGGAAAATTTTGGTTGTGGTTGTTGTGGATAGACGAAGTAGCGCCAGATATAGAAGTGAAATTTGTATTAAATTCATCAAAATCATTCGTTTTAAAAGGCAAATCATTAAAATTTGTAGAGGACGTGGGCGAATTATTATAAGTAACAACAACATTTGGTATATGATGATGATGATTATGATGATTGTGCGTATTATTGTTAAGATGATGTTGAAGATGCAAATGTTGATATGAATGATCATGATGACCATGATGATGATGTAAAGGAAAATGATTAGAATTATGATGATGAGGATGATGGTAGGCATTGAAATGTTGTTGAGGTAATGAAGAATATGGGGGTGATGATGGGGTTTCGCAATAGATATCAGTGTCATCAATAGTAATGATAGGAGTTAAGGGTGTGTTATATGTTGTGATAGTAGTAGTGGTGGGGATGGTAGGAGAAAAGGTTGTATTAGTTGCAGCATTTTCAGCAATTGGAGCAAATTGTTTAAAACTATATAAAGCAGGAAATTTAAAAGGATTCGCCAAATCTACTATAACCGGTGCCGATTGGGCTGAAGGTAAAAATTTTTTAATGGGTTTAAAATCTCTATAATTAACAACATGCTTGTAACGTGCCAAACCCGGAAACAAAGACGGACAGGTGGGTTCTTCTAAAGCCTGACATAATTCTAGTGTAGAAGCGGTGGGTGAATTAGAAGCCGAAGAAGGTTTCAGAGCATCATTTTTATTACGAAAACGTATATGAAATTCTACGCTCATTAGAGCTGCTGGCGCCGATGAAGGCAATTGATATTCTTCCTCAAAAGAATTTCTAGCTGAGGTAATGGCTATGGGCGGACTAGTTACTTTAGCCGCATATGGTATAATATCCATAATATCTGCTTCACTTTTGGAATGAGCATGTGGATAGACAACATCCTCATTAAGACTAGACAAATGAACCGAACAATTACAGGTCAAAGGACGCTCATTAGTGGCCAATGGTGAAATTTTGCGACAATCTCTTAATTTTTGTACAAATTCCGGCTCATCACCACTTTCCATGCGTCTCATAGTTAACAATTGGGCCTGACGTTTTTGTAAACGTTCTCCAGGTGAGGTGGACTTTTGATGAGCAATACATATATCTTGACTTTCGGGTGTGCCTGGATTTATGGAAAAATCTATTTCGGATAGAGGCAATTCATTGGTGGAAGAATCAATTTTGAATAGGGTTAGATTATCGGTTACTCTTATTTGAAAGACAGAACGATTAAGGTTAGTCACTCTAGAGGTTAAAATCTCTTGGAAATCTTTGTCATGTCTTGTAACATTAGATACAAGCTCTTCTATATTATTTGGATTAAATTAAGCAGGGTATTTTAAAGTTAAATTTGGGTATTTGATTGTTATTTATTTTATCATTGAAAGCCATAACAAAAGCATTTTTTTTGGGTCATTAATAAGTTATTCAGAAAGTGAGAGCGAGAGATATTAAAAAGAAGGGGATTTTAAATGTTTAAATTGTTGTGTGTACAAATTGTTTTTTGTTGAAAAAATAAAAAAGTAGGTGGTATTTGTTGTTTAATAAGATCAAAGAAATAAATAGTAGAACTTATAAAATTTAAATCTTAAAAATATGAAACACATACTATGAGCAAAGTTTTAAGTTAAACACACATACACACACGCATACATTTACAAAACGTTTATTCTATAATTTTTTATTTATTTTTGGTTTTAAGACGACGCACCAGGACTCACAACACTAAATTATATTCAAGGCAAAAGCAAGCTTGTATTTTAATGCTGGCTTATTGAAGGAAGAAATTAATTTAGAAACTGGTTTTAAGTAGTACTTTTGCTTAAAAAATATTATATTTTTTTTTATTTTTTTTTGTGATTTACATTTATTACTAAAATTTCTTCCTTCAAAGCATTTTTAACCTTTTATATTTGGTTAAAGAAATATTTATTAGTTTTTAAAACTAAATTTGCATTACAACACGTTACAAGCATGCAATTTACAAAACAATTTTTAAATGGGTTTTTTGTTTTAAAAACCTGATAGTATATATAAAACGGGATTTAGAATTTGGTCAACGAGAGATTTTTACACAGTGTTTAAATTTGACTTTATTTGAAAGAAAAAATAGGGAAATTTTACAAATTGAAAAAATTTACAAAAATAAATAAGTAACAAGGAAATTTTAAAATATTTTTAATAGTAATTATTTATTTTATATACAAATATTTATATGACAGTTTATGGTACTATTACATCATTTTCAGTATTCATTATGGTATTCAATTATTCGGGTGTTCATATTAATCGGTTTATTCGACAAATAATTATTTGAGGTTAAAAGTTGATCGGTTAATAACCGATTATTGACAAATTATTCGATTAACCGAATAACCATAATTATACATGTAAAAGATTTAAATTACTCAAATTATAGCATTTAAACTATTGAAATAGTGACATAGAAGCATAATATAAGATCAAATTATTTTACAAGGGGATCATTTTGTAATTATTTTCCCATATTTGTATGAAAAACTTTAATTTTTTTATCTATCTAATACTATAAAATATTCTCCAAATTCCGCTATATTTAATACATTTTTCATGTATGTGTATTTTCCGTGTAAGAATGATATTTTGTTAAAAGTGTCTAAATTAATATTTTTTATGTACATTTAACTTTTACAACATTGAATTTACTTTACTCAAAGTAATGTTTTAAGAATTTCTATTGATACAAGTTTAATTATTTATGAAGATATAATATAAGGTAATAGTATTCTTGTCGGTTTTTATAAAACAGTATATCTCAACAAAAAAGCATTTAAAGAAGTGATCCAGAAATAGTAAAAATTTTTATAATTTTCAATGAATTTAATTTTCTGATATAACACAGGTATGTCATGTCATGTTCACGATTTTGTGCAAAATTGCAATACGAATGTAACAGTTTATGTAGTTTACATAAATTTGTCATAAAAATAAAAAATATCTAATTTATAACTCAAGAAAACTGCATTTCAATTAACCGGTTATTCGACACAAGTTATTCGGTTTATTCGTTATTCGAAATTAGACAGTTTTAAATTATTCGGACAGTTAATCGACAAAAATTAACCGGATAAGCGAACGACGGTTAATCGATTGGATACCCTAGTATTCATATATTGTGAATTAACTTTTACACATTAAAAATTTAATTTTTGGAATATGAAAAAAAAACTTTAAAAATATTTCAGGTTTTTTTGGACTAGATCGAAGGCTGCTGCAAGAAAGATGAGATAGTTCTGAGTTCTATAATTTGATATAACGATTCTACGAAAATCGTTTTTAAAGTTATAACTTTAAACAAATGCCGTTACCCTATGAATGCATTCTGGAGGGTTCTTTAAATCGAAATTCATTTCATAATGTAAATCTATAATTTAGAATCATTTACATAATCTGTCAGATTTTTATCGACGTATCAAATGCATTTTGTACTTTCATACAGATCAAAATGAATTTAGTTTGATAACAATGGTCTTTGGATAAAAAAGAAGGTATGATTGCTGCCTATATTTCGAAAAAAAAAAAAAATAATTCCAAACGACATTCAATAAAAACAAATTCTGATATAGTGCATATAATCTCAACAAAAATATATAACAGATAATTTGCTATACTTCAAATGTTTTATCTAATATATTCGATATATTGGAATATATTATAAGAACTTTGAAAAATCGTTTATCAAAAACCATACATTTAAATCCCCATCTTATTCAACATAAAAATCAAATAACACTGTGTCTAATAAAGAAACATCTTACAATGGCATAAAACACGTTAATTTAACTACTGACAATATTTTTATAATATTTTTAGTAAAAAGTTTTTTTTCATTCCGCAAAAAAACTTTTTTAAAGATAATAAAATTTGTATATAAAAAATTTAACTTATAAAAATTTTTTATCAAGAATCTTTATAATCTCAAGTCTAAATAAGACTTTATATTCCCAGTAGCTAATTTAACGCCCTAAAGAGAAACTTAAAATTGAAGATATTTTATGACAACGAACTTCAGCCAAATACACGGAATTTCCCGGCCAGATGCTTATATAATTTTTTTTTCATTCATGATTTAGAATACATTGGATTTTTTTGTATCAACAAAAAATAAGAAACAAATTATATATAGATATGTTGCAGAGATAATTTTGTTGTTGTTGATTGTTTTTTGTCGAGAAACATTTTATATGATACAAAAATAAATAGAAAAATCGATTAGAAAATAATAAGTCATAAAATAAATATAAAGACCAAGAAATAAAATATAAAAAATCTGCTCTATGGGAGCAAAATTTAAGGGGATAAATAATAGAAAATTAAACAAATAAATTCACAAAATATTATAAAAAAGTGGTACACAACAGAAAACATTTAACAAATAAGAAAAAATATTGTTTATACAAAATTAAAATTGTTTAAATGTTTTTTTTTTCTTTCTTTTTAACGGAAATGATATGCTATGGAAATTTTGTGAATTTATTTAAAAATATTGTTGTTTGCAAATCTCCAGCAGAGATTAATTAATTGAAACACCAAAATAGATGTGTTTTTTCCGAAACACAAAAATAGTTATCATGCAAATTATACATAAAGTAATATTTAAACCATAAAAAAAACAATAAAAGTTTAAATTAAACATTGACAACAAAATGAAAAATTTAATAAAAAGCTTAAACTATTATTGTAATAGTCGATTAAGAATAAATAATAATAATAGAATTATGAATCTTACCTTTGTGTGAGTTTTTGGGTCTCTGTTCAAAACTACGTGACCTAGGCTCACCATCAGGACTAATGGGCCGAGTGGCTTCTAATGATCCCGTTTGTTTGGTTTGGTGTTGTTGTTGCGAAGCTAATTCTTGATTAAGACGCTTAGCTAAATCCATAGCTTCATGACCCGATACTGTATGATGTGCTCCTATAGGTATGGGTTTGGATTTTAAGGGACGTATTTCACAATCTAAACTATCGGGTGAGAGCTTTAAAAGAAAAATTATAGGTTGAGAGTTTAATAAGAATTGATATTTGAAGATATATACCATATGAGTTTTAACAGGGCTCTCTTCGGTATCGTTTTCTTCATCAATACGGGAAGGATTACTATTGCAGTCTTCGTGATTCTAAAAAGGAAATTAGGATATATTAATGGAGTTAATAAATAGCATTATTAAATAATTTATTATACATATTATAATTTTTTCCTTGAAGCTAATTTATTTTTTTATTTTTGAAAATTCGAATTTATTAAATTTAAAACTGTATAAATTTCTTCATATTAAATATTAATAATATTAAAAATTAAAAAATAAAGCACATATTTATGTTCTTATAGATTTTTTTAATTTCATATTAATTTCGAATATATTAACATTATTACGAATTTTGTTTATAACAGAAATTCTTATAATTTCATATTCGAAACTGAAATGGTTTTAAATTAACTTTTTATTAACATTTTTGAAAATTCTAACATAATTTAAAATTTTTAAAATATGCCGAACATGTTTCGAAAAGCAAAAAATTTTGTAAAATTCAAATAGATTTATATATTTTCGAAATTTCGAATACAGATTTTTGTTATTGATTTTATTAACATTTTTGAAAATTCTAACATAATTTAAAATTTTTAAAATATGCCGAACATGTTTCGAAAAGCAAAAAATTTTGTAAAATTCAAATAGATTTATATATTTTCGAAATTTCGAATACAGATTTTTGTTATTGATTTTGATAAAAAAAAGTTAACATTATTTTTTTCTTACTTTCAGATTAACTGTTCTTGTTCTTGTACATCAATTTCGAAAACTTTAACATAATTTTGATTTTTTATGCCAGAAATTTTTGTATTTTTTCTTAAAAACGCAAAATATGTTGAAATACTCGAAATATAATTAGTTTTAAGTTAATTTTACATTTCCATAATAACATAATTTCGAATTTTTAAAACGCGAGAAAATATTCTATTTGGTTTCAAAAAGCAAAAAAAGTTGGGAAATTTATTTTTTGTTTGCTTTCATATTAAAAGATCTTATAGAATTTTTTATTTTACGTACATATATCAATTTCGAAAATTTTAATCGCAATATTCGAAACTAAAATAGTTTTAAATTTATTAACCATTTTACAATATTGGAACAGAATTTTTAATTTTTAAAATATGTCGTAAATGTTTTAAATTTTGTTGCTAAAAGCAAAATAGTTGCGAAATTCAATACAATTATTAATTAATATATATTTTAAATAAAAATTTAACGTTATTCTTTTTCTTGTTTTCATTTTAGAAAATTTGTGTTTTTACTGAATTTTAAAAATTCGATATCAGTTTCGAAAATTTTAACATAATTTCGAATTTTGTTTTTATTAGATATTCTGCTATTTATTATAAAACAAGTTTCTATACTCGATAATGTAAATTTTTAAAAATTTATTTGTCGTTTTCGAAAATTCTAAAAATTTTTTGAATTTTTATAACATACAAACAATATTATATTTTGTCCCTAAAAGTAAAAAAGATGCGAAATTCGAATATATAATTATTATGATTTTCATTGCTATGAAAAATTCTAAAATTTCTAACTTGTATTTAAATATAATTTAAACGACAATTAGATAAAAATATTGGAATTTGTCTCTAAAAATAAAAAAATATTTGGGGGATTCACAAAGTGTGCTATCATGTCGTATTGTCATACTGTCATAAAATTTAACAAAGGAAAAGCAATAACAATATTTTTTATACATTGAAATATTGTAGGACATATGACAATACGACATGATAGCACTCCTTGTGAATCCCCCAATTATAATTTCTAATTTGTATTTAAACCTAAAAGCGATAATTCTCTATTTCGAAATCCTCCGAAAAGGGTTAACATATTAAAAAATAGCCTCTTCTACTCACCGATGTCCTCAATTGACCCGAATCATTACGAGAATGTGGCCGAAAACCTGGACCTGGTGGTAAATTCTTTTGCACACAACAATTTACACCCGGACTAAAATGCAATTCAACATGAAATCTTTCCTCTGACGTAGGATCCTTAGTGGGATCTTCATAAAGCATTATAACAATTTGTGACATATAATTAAGTTCAGAGACCATAGAAATATAATCCATAGCACGACGCCATTGCTCATCGGTTAGAACATTCAATAGACCACCATAACGCAAAACCGTTAACAGAGAATGAACATGACTTTCACTGGTGAAATACAAGCGTGTGCGTACATGTCTACCAGGGCTAGCAACACCATGACTATACTGGGGATTCAAACGGTTTACCGACTCATCTTCGACCTCTTCGATATTACGTTGTAAATCCGATTTGATCTTTTTCAATAATGGCGTACATATGCCCTGGCCAATTGTAAGTTTTTCCTGCATTGTTAAACCATATTCTTGCGGTATAACAATATCGGCCAAATATTTAGCATAAATATAAAGCTCCTCAGCCTGATCATATTGCAAGGTATGTTGATTATGCTGTAAATCGTATTTAATGCAATCATATATATCGGGTATCTTAGATATATCATATTGTTTTGATTTTGTACTAAAATCTTTTTCGATTTTTTCCCAACGACAACGCATTAAATCCCAGGTTTCGCCATGATATAATATAGCATCCTTAGTCTTGGGATCATCTTTCTTTACGCTTATTATGATCAGTAGTTCTTTTATAAGACTATGGACATGATTACAGCATTCGACAGGATTTTTAACAAAATCCAAAGCCTGATTAATGGAAATGCTGTTATTGGGATTAATGGCCATGCGATCATTAGCAGTAAATTCGCGATCAACTTGCATTAATTCATGTAAACGATTTTTAGCCCTTAATAAAAAATGTTCTATAGTTTTTATCAGTTTAAGATATTTTAAAATTAAAACTTACATATTTTGATATTTACTGGAATCACAATCATTATCCAATAAACCATTAGTATTAGCGCTCTTAACCATTTGTACTAGAATGGGTGTCAATTCACCTTCTAAGGCTAATAGACCTTTAGCAAATGCTGCTGCGGTCATTTGTACTCTTCCCTCATCGGAAGCATAGATTTTTAAATCATGACGAAATGTTGAATGTAATCTATAAGAAGTATTTTTTATAAATAACTTTTAATAATATACTTTCTTAATTTGTTTACCTTAATAAACCCAAACCTTGGGTGCCCGAGTAATCTTGACGTCCTTGTCCTCCCGGATACATACACCTAAATATTCTGCCTAATTCTTCGGCTTGTATACGACCAGCTGGTGTCAGTTCTCCACCCCATTTTAATATGAGCACCAATGAAGGTTCTGTGGGTGCGTCTACTTCAGAAATATAATAATTTTTTGTTTATAATATTTGTGTATTGAATTATTGGTAGGGTTTTAAATTAGCATGTTTGTGATGTATTTTTTCATTAGTGTTCTATTTTCATTTTTTTGAAGTTTGACAGAAATTCGAACATAATTTCTAAATCATGAAGTTTTAATTGTACTGAAATTAAATTTTTAACTAAATCAATAGTCCATTTCTAGTTCAGTTCAAGTTTAGTATAGTTCTAGTTCAGTTTTAGTTCTAGTTCTAAAACTGAACTAGAACTAGGTCACTTACAGTTCAGTTCTAGTCAAATTCTACTTCAAATCTAGTTCAGTTTAGTTTTCGTTTTAGTTCAGTTCTAGTGCAGTTAAAGTTAATTTTTATTTCATTTCATTTCTAGTTCAGTCATAATTCAGTTCTAGTTCAGTTTAGTTCTAGTCCAATTCTACTTAGTTCTAGTTCAAATCTAATTCAGTTTAGTTTAGTTCTGTTCTAGTTCAGTTTTAGATTAGTTGCAGTTCATTTCCAGATCAGTTTTATTTTAGTTCTAGTGCAGTTAATGTTCATTTCTATTTAATTTCTAGTTCAGTTCAAGTTCAGTCCTAATTCAGTGCAGTTTTTGTTCAGTTCTATTTCAGTTCTAGGTCAGTATTTTTTCAAACTTTCTCTCTACAATAACTTCTAAGATTTCTTTACAGAATATTTCTATTATGTTGATTATAATGTATGTGTGTATGTATTTATGTATGTTTGTATTTTGCAAATGAATATATAAGAAAATAAATACATACAAGTCTTAACATTATTACCGTCATCAGAACTGGAACCACGTGGACGACCTTTAGGCTGATATTTCATTTGTACTTTACGATTAATGCCAGAAAAGTGGCCATACCTTATAAGAAAACAAAAACCGTTATTAAAAACAAAGCAAATACTAACAACTTACAACAAAACTTACATTTCTAAAACACTTTTTAATTGTTCCAATTTACTTTTCTTCTCCTCGATTTCGGGATTATCTTTGGTTTCAATTTCTGCCAATAGGAAACGAGCAATATCCAAAATTTCTTGCAATTGTTTCGGTCGTTTCAATTTGACATGACCATGCTTAAAGCCATCATATTTTTCGAAAATTTCAAAGAATCTAAAAATTAATTAAATAAAAAAGTTATTAATATTTATTTATTTAACATTTTATTACACTTACTTAGGATGTCTAACTTCAACTTTCATTTTTTGTTTAGGCGTACGATCACCATGTCTTATAACAGCCACTACACAACGCAGTTCCATCATTTTACCAAACGTAGTGGGCACTATAGGAGGATCGTCTAATTGAAAGGGCACTGACCAGGGTATATGCAAGGTAGGTGTTAATTCTCTTAATATCATATTACCCAATATTTTAGCACAATCATCATAGTATTTATTGGAATTTTTAACAAAACTAAAACCATTTACATCGCAAACATACGATTTGCCATTGGCTCTGAAATAGGACAGAAAAAATTTTATTAAATAAAATTTCTTTGATAATAAATAAGATTTACCTTAATAAATCAAAACCGCAAACGGTTTGCTTAAAGGCCAAACAAACTTTGCGTGATATTAGTTTTTCGGCATGATTTAAGATGACCGGATAGCGTATCTCTTTACCCTCACTGTCGCGCTCAACTTTGCCATCTAAAGCCGGACTTTTACGTGCTTCAGCATGAGCATAGTCGGGACCCACAGTATAGACTTTGACATCGGTACCTGGAAAATATACTACGTTTTAAAAGTAATACTGGGTTGTTATACAAATCTCATTTTAGTTTATAATAAGATTTATTGTATTTAGTTTTGTTTTTTGGTAACTTGTTTAGGGTGTAAATTTAATAATACTTATTTCATTTGTTCTTGGAATTATTATAATTATTTCTTTTGGTTTTACTAAAAAAATATTTTAAAATTTTAATATATAACAACAATTAACAACACAAACGTGTACAAACTGTTATCGTAACAAATGTAACGGACTCAAACGTTTCAGGCAAGTTACGAAATGACAGTGAATGATTTTTTTTTTCTTTTTCGGATATTTTAAATAGTTCGAAAGGTTTTTTTTCAGCTGCTAAGGTGAAGAGAAATTATATTGTTTTAATCAATATAAAATATTAAATTTATGAAAATAAATTTTAATAAAATTTAAAATTTTATATTGCTTAAAACTTTAAATGAAAGTTAAGTAAAAATTAGGAAACGTTTTAATTATTTTAAATATATGATTTGAATTCATATTACAGATGTTTGAAAAAGAAGCAATTAAAATAAAAACTAGCAAAATTTATTTAAAATTAAACATGCTTGAAGTAAAAACAAATTTAATAACAAAAAAAAAAAAAAAAAAGTAAAAACAAAACTTGTAAAAAATAAAATAATAATAACAAATTATAAAAACCATTTACTTAAAATATTTTAGAATTTTTACAATAATTAAACAAAGTGGTAAAATTTACTTCCTTTTGTTTCTGAAATTTTGAAAAAAAGTTAATTATCAATTTATATAATTTTAAAATAAATTATTTTTTATAATTTTCTGTGAGTTCGGTAATATTTAAATTTGACGAATATTAAAAACCTATTTTTTTAGCCACGATCAATACAAATGTTTGGAATAACATAAAAATGTTATATTCAATAAATACTACAATCATTTTAAGGATTTTTTAAGACTAACATATACCAGGGGATTTTTATTGTATTTTATTGTAAATAAAATATTTTTCTTTTAATTCATTGTTGCTTTAAAAAGGACTAAATTATATATGTATTTAGCATACTTGGCAAACAATTTTTGCTAATTGAATATACTTAGAAGAATATGTTTATGGATTCAAGACGAATAATTATTATTTTTTTAGGATTTTCGAGCAAATTTAGAATACATACATTTTCATGGGAGAATTTCATTTAGAATCCGTAAACTGTAGAAATAAACTGCAAAATAAGCAACAAAGAGAGAGTGAACAAGATTATAGCATTAAAAGGCTTAACCTTCTGGCCTTGAAATATCTAGCGATAAATCTAAACAAAAACGGCATAAAAAACATGGAATTGTGGGATAATATTTTTACATAGGTTTAATATAGAAATTTAAAATTTACACAATTTTTAATTTAAATCAGAATAACAAGTACTTTTTTTTAGGAAAAAATTATTTTTTGAAGGTCATAAACTACAGATTATGTAATTTTTTCGTCAAAGATTAAAAATTGGCAATTTCACCAAAAAACTGAAATTTCTACAAAAAATTAGAAATATCATATCTGCATAATCAGGATAATTGTATGTATATAACTGCTTGTTTTTCCAAGTCGAACGAAAATGATGAGAACAATTTGTATTAAAATATTTCGAAAATAATTATAAAACAGTAAAGGTATTCACATCAAAAAATAACAACTTTGTTAGACCCTTGGAAAGTAATAAAATTGTATCGATTTCTGTAAACACAGCAACAACCACATAGAATAATATTTTGCTCAACTTTTGAAAAATTGTCAGAGCAGAACCAATTGCAAAATTATCTGAGTAAAAAGTAGAAAAATTGCAACAATTTTTATAATGTTGCCACTAGTGTATTCAAAAACCGAAATCCAGTTAACCGGTTTCGAATAATTTCTACTTTCGAATTATTCGACATGCCGTTTTTTTTCTGTCGGTTGGTCGGTTTTTTAATAGAAGGTACTTTTTATGTTTTCACTAAAACACCCAGTGTTTTTCATTTATTAATAATATGTAAAATTCTTCAATAAATCGAGTGAAAAGCAAAAAGAACTGCAAAACTTTATATAAAAGCAAGAAGGTTAAGAGCTACGATTAATTTGCGACTTAAAACACAGATGGAACTCTTTGTCAAAAATAACTGAACAGTTTTTAAGAAACAACAAATGTATTAATCATGCGTTGTTTGAGTTTGGTATAAGTCCCTTTGGATGCACTAGATAATTCTTGAAAAACTTTTCAACCATTAGAAATAGCTATTAAAGAGCTTTCAAAAGATTCTGCCACTCCATATAACAACAGTATAACAATTTGAAGAAAATTAACACTCAATACGCACAATTATGTAATCGACTTATAATAAGGCTTAATGATCGCAGAATTAAAGCTGTAAAAACACTTACTGTTTTTTTAAGTTCAGGAAAATTCCGATGTAATGATAATGCTCCACAAAAATAGAAACTAAGGAATTTGCTGCTGATTTATATAATCGTCTATATTTTTATAAGATGTAGATAAAAATAGAGATTCTGATAATGATTCTAGTTTGAATTCTGAAAATTCGAATAGCTTAATTTGTAATTTAAGTTACACAATAAACAGCATTAAAAACCCAAAAAAATACCTACAATCGCATTCTTCGTTATTTAATGACTTTTTTTAACTTGGACAAATGCAACAAATTTTTCCAACTTCCAACTTTGTAAAAAATAAACAAAAAAAAAAAAAAAAAAAATCGGCTCAAATGTCATTGTCTTTACTATATATTATTTTTAAAATATTACTTTAAAAAACAATAACTTATTATTTTTGTACTTTATAAATGTGAAATTATCTCTTTCTTGATTTTAAAATTAAATTCTTTAGTAAATATTTTTTTAATACAAAAAAGTTGAATAATCATCGCATTCATTTAAAAAATAATCGTACCGGTGCACACTGAGGTAAAAGGGGTCGAAAATCGCGCTTAATTCAGGGAAAGGTGATATCAATATTTTAATAACCACATTTAATTTTTCTATTTATAAGTAAGTAAAAAAATGAATTTTTAGAATTATAAGATGTTTTTTGGCTGAATAATAATGTCCGTCCGTCTATACATTTGGGTTAAATGGGACGAAAATGACGCCTAATTCAGGAAAAGGTGATATCTAAATTTTTATGATCACGTTCTATTTTTTCTATTTATTTGTTAGTAAACAAATGCATTTTTAGAATTCTAAAATAATTTTTGGCTGCATATCAATGTCCGTCCGTCCGTCTATACATTTGGGTTAAATGGGTAGAAAATTCCACTTAATTCAGGGAAAGGTGATATCAAAATTTTCATACTTTCATTTGGTTTTCATATTAATCGAGAAGTGGAAAAAAATATTTTTCCAATATTGATATTTGTTTTAAAGAATTCTAATGTCCGTCCATCTGTCCGCCTGTTTGTTAATTTTTGCAAACTTTTCAATTCAAAATCGTTTAACTTTTGATTCAATAAAGATAACGACTCAAAATTTTCTTTGTTCGATAGATAATTTAGCTTTTTAACCAACTACATAATATATAATAAAATCGGTTGAAAATATTTGGCTATATATGGAAAAACCTTAACCAAGATCTTGTAAAATTGAGATTTTTGAAATTTCAAATGTATATAACTCGAAAAATATATAAGACAAGTAGTACATGCAAGCATGTTTTCTAAAGTACTTATCAAGGACTTTAAGGATATATAAAAATCTTGGAAATCGGGTAAGGAACAAAAATTCGCTAGTGGTTAAACATTTTCCATGCATGACACTAGTACCTTATTTGAACGCCAATAGTTCCGCTCCTGATGCGTATATTGGATCGTGCTTCTAAACTCGAAATGCTATTGTCTTCTGCTAAGCCTGTGTAAAATTTCATGCAAATCTAACCAGCTGAATGGAAGTTACAGATTTATTTCGATTATTCCCCACTGTTAAATGTTTGATAAAGCAAAGAAAATGTCTGTACTTAAGCTGTTTTTTTTTTTTTTTTTTTTTGTATGGAATCTACTGGAGTTTTTTTTTTTTTTTGAAAACGATTTTTTTCCATAATATTAAAGTGGACAATATATACTGTTTTTCAGAAAATTTTCAGAACAAACATCTTGTAACATTTTAAGTTACATTCCACGAAACTTGAAAATTAGTGTATTTTAGGACAATTTTCAAAAAAAAAAAAAAAAAAAAAAACAATAAAAAAAATATTAGGACAAAATATAATTTACAAATACTTAAAGAAAAGTACACTTAAATATCTGAAGTTGATGGTTTCATTTTAAAATTTTACCTTAAAAGACTTCTTATTTAAAATAAATACACTGAAATCTGATGAAAATTAAATTTTTTACTATTTTTCAAAAATGAAAAAAATTTTTAACTTTGAGAGCACCTTATAAAAAAAAACACAACCTATCTTAAAGATTTTAATTGACATTGATACATAATTTTGTTTTTTTTTTATTCGGTACCCAACTTAATTACAAAATTTTAAATTTTAAAATTCAATTAAGCTCCACTTTTGACACATTTTACCCCAATGTGCGGTGTCTGGTACGTCTTTTTAGGGAGACAACGAATAAAAAATGTATTTTGGTACTTTTTTAGAACCCTATCTATCTTTTAATCCGGTAAGCATAGAAATAAAATGTGCATCAAATTAGTACCTAATCAAAAATTGGCTAATACAAGTTTGGTACTGTTTGGAAATTCGAACGTTTAAAGAGTAAAAATCGTATCGTATATATATTTTTTCTCAAAATATTTATTTTTTTACTGACTCATACATACATACATATAATTATTTTAACATTAGATCTCAGTACAATTTAAAAATTCATAGGAATACAATCTTTGTTAGACTCAGGGGGAATAAATAGCACCAAAAAGGGGGATATAATCGGGAAATTAAATTTTATTCAAATTTGAGAATGCATTTTTTGTGTATATGTATATCCATAAGAGGATACTTTGTTGTACTTTTCGTTCTTATATTATAACTCTTTGAATTTTACGGGTTTTTTCACTTTTCGTATTTCATTTTATTTTTTCTACCAAGTTTTTATCTGGTCTATGTAAAACATCGAATTTTATTTCGATGTTTTTATTCATCTACTATTTTTCAGAAAAATATGAGAATAAAGAAATCAAAGTTCAAAATCAGTCTTTAAAGAAAAGGAGAAAAGTCTTAGCAAAACCTTTTTAGTTTTTTAATGTTAGAGTGAGATAGTATAATGAGTAAGAATTTAGTCTTAAAAAACCGACGGAAAATTTGCGTTTAGGTTCAAATCTCACTGACGGACCATTTTTTCGTATTTGTTTTTTAATTTTTGTTTAACATCTGCAACAACCCATTCCTTTTCGCGCCAAAATAAACAGTTTATATTTGTCTCCAATAGACAAAGCAAATACTTTACTGGAATAAATGATGCTAATTTAATTGAAGTGAACGGACGTCACATAAGAATCAAAAATACATTTAGAGAATAATTCCAAAAACTAATATGAGAATACCTCATAAATCATACCATTAAAATTAAGAAATATGTTTTCATATTAAGAAATATGTTTTAAAGATTTGGATCAAGTTGTAGAAATTTCATTATAATTACCAAGCAACTAAAAATATCTTATATTTTCGTGTGCTTCAAATGAATTAAACTATAAGTTATTTATTCGTTTTAGACAATTTAGAAGAATTTTGTAATAGATTTGTAACAAAATATTTTAATCCTAAAATCCTTATTTTATCAATTTTATTAATTATAAATTTAAATTATTACAATTTTTAAATATTTATTCCTATATAAGCCCATAATTTTTGGCATTATTACTCTAAAAGGCCTAATTTTACATAATTTTCATCCAAAAGAATTATTTAAAGAATTTGCCATTAGTGAAATTTCTTGTTACTGTCAAATTCAAATCCATTTCCTTATCATTTGTTGGTAAACATGTATTTGGATACATTTAATTTCCGCGTAATGCGAAACTCTCCATACAAAGAGAACCTAATAAAGCAAGTGAAGGGGATAAAAATAATTCTTATTTTTTAAGACTATTTTCAGATCAACGTCCTGTGAACATATAGAGTTTACCTGTGTCCTCATTAATCTAATTCAAGGTAAGCCAGGAAAAATTTAAGAACTTGTTCCAAAATCATAAGTTCCAAAATTGGTGTAATCAGAACCACTTCAGATTCTTTAATAACATCATTAGAACGAGTGGTGTCGTAATCAGCTCTAAAACTCAAAGAGTAGAATCGTATTGTGATTTCAAATTGGTTTTAAAGAGTATTTTTGACAATCTGCATCACTTTTCAAAATAAATGCAAGAAAACTTTGAAAATAAGAATAACATAATTGAATTGATTTAAAAAAGTATCCTTTTGAAAATGGCTTATTAAAAGAAAAATAAAAACAAATAAATGTTATTGATTTTAATAATTGGTTTTTGAACCGTTCTATAACGCTTTGTGAATGTTTAGTTCTGAATGTGACAATTTCGAACAAAAATCATTGGTTGTAACGACAGAGTAGGACTAGTTGTAAACTTAATATATTTTTCCTCTTCATTTTTACCAGCTTAGTAGAGAAATCAATTATATTTTTTCATTCTTCAAATCACTTACTGCATTATCCAATTATTATTATTATCCAATACCTTTAAATTATTTAACACACACATACTTATTAAAAAAAAAAAAAAAACTTAATTTTAAAACAACAAAAATGTTAATTTAATGAATTTTATAAAATAAATTTTGTATAGTGACATTGATGTGACTCTTTTAGCAATGTATGTAATTTGATTTTAATGACTCATTTTTTGTCTAATAACTCAATTGAACACAACTCAGTTATATACGCCTGGAATGTGTTAAAAGCAAAAAAACAAATTTTTAATAAATTTGAACGAAAGTTAGCAAACAAACAAAAACGTAGCAAACATTTACAATATAAAAAACGAACGTACTAGCTAAAAGCAATAGCGAATTATTAAAATTTATTGCTAAAAGAAAATTAAGTGGAAAAAAATTATAAAAAAGAGAAACTTACAATAAAATTTGCAAAAAACCAAAATAAATTATACTTAGAAAAAAGGCTGTTATCAAAATAAAAATATTTCAAATTGTTTAGGAAAATTTTTTGCATTTTTTTATAAAGTGGCTAAAAAAATATTGGTAAGAGAAACAAAAACAACAAAATCGGTTTATTTTATAGGGTAACAAAATTATACATACCATCAGTGGGCATGAAATCTTCGTAAATAAATGAACCCGTTTTGCGAACACGGGATTCGGGTGAATAGACACTACTGCGACTGCCAATCTGGAAAAGAAATAGAGAGATTATTATTAGACAATTTAATTTAGAGTCTATGGGTTAGGATTCATTAAAGAAAAATATGAAAAGTTTTTTTTTTATTAATTACCTTTCTAAATAAACGCTGACTACCGCCTCCTGCAGATGTTGGATAGTAAATATAAATATTATGATCTTCTGCTGATACTGGTTTCTCCACAAAAGGTTTATTAAATATTATGCCATTAACTTCAACATGATCTTCCGATTCAATAAGTTCATGTTCTGCAAAGAAAAATAAAATACAGAAAATAAAACAAGCTAATTATTCTAGCTCTAATGGAATTCGTAATACTAACGTTTTGGATCAGGTGAATCACGATCTAATACCGCATAACGTGGTATTTCAATGCCTTCCTTTTCCAAAATTGCATAAACTCTACGACGATCTTGAATATCGTATTGCATATGAAGATTATTTAAAACATACGGCTTACGAAGTTGAGCATATTGTATAGCCTTTTCCAAGGGAAAACCCTTAGAATGAAAGGATACTAAACAATCGCATATGGGCCAATTTTCAACAGGTTCCTAGAAAGAACATTAAAAATTAAAATTAGGAGAAAATATTTTCGGTTTTTAAATAAAAAAATCTTACCTTTAAAATAACATCTTCCTCAAATATCACCATTTTAATAAATTCAAATTCCTGCAAACGTGTTAGAATTTCTTTCATGGGCTTTGATTGTGTCTTCTTAGCCATGGCACATATGCCCACAACCACCTGTTTGGCAGGATTTGATGAGGTACTTGCATCGGAATCCATACCGTCATTACTCTCACAGAAATCTGTGTCGCCCTGTGGACCATAAAGGTAATTAAACAGTTGGGATTAAATTGTCTTCAAAATTTTGTTTAGTTTAATTTGTTTTTAATAAATTTAAGCCATTACAAAAAAATTTGGTATTATTAAGAACAAAATTATTTTCAAATTTATTTATTGTTAAAAATTTGACACTAGCCAGCAAAACAAAAAAGCAGACTTAAATACTTCACTTCTTATATAAATACATACATATATAAATTTTGGCTTGGTAGCGTAATTGTAAATATTTATGCTTGAATTGTAATTAAAAATAAAATTTTAATATGATTTTTGTAAAAAATACTAAAATAAGCTTTACTAACAAGAAGGGTATATTCTAGATGACGTACTAAACAAGAATCTGATTTCACATTTTTCTATCACGGCTTGATTTTTTATGGACATGTCTAATATTCTTCATTTTAGGCGATTATATACATAAGTAGAACTCTAGAATGGTTTGTCAAATTTAGATGACGACTAACAATTATTTTCAAGTTATTTTAACATTCATTTTTTATCCGCTTAATAGTTTTAGAGCTAATCGGAAATTTAAAAAGGGACGTTTTTTCTTTTATCATAAAACTAGATATATTACGATTAAAATAAGTCATATATCATGAATAATTTGATAAACAAACAATGGTTTTGTTGAAAATTAATTGAATCTATTTTTTTGCAAATTATTGCATAATTAATATTATAAAATATTGCAGTTTTTTGCAATGTAAACTTTCATTAATTTTTTGAGAAGATGCATAACAGTAAACACTGATATTTGAAAATAAAGGGGAAAAACATTTTTTTACGTCTTTTAAATTTGTTTATTAACTTTTTAGATCCCATGCAACACAGGGGTATGCAGCTCGTAATAAATAAAAATTCAAAAATACATTTTTACAAAAATAGTTTTCCAAAACAAAAAGAAACCGATTTTCAAAAAAAGTACTTCAAAATTTTTATTTATTAGCTGTGTTTTGTTGCTAACGTTTATAGGTAATTTCATATAAATTTTAAATTTATATAAGTTAGAAGTTAACGTGTAAAATTCTACACATTAACTTTAACGTCAATAAAAGTGCTACCAATTTATAAACAGAAATACAATTATTAATATTTGAATGTCAATAAATGAAAAAATTTTAAAAATAAAATTGAAAAGAAATAAAAAAGTTTAAATAATTAGTTTTATGAGCATTTGAAATAATTGGCAACCTTATTTTCTATATTCCGCAAGCTGAACTAAAATATTTAATTCGTGAATTGAATTTATTAATAAAGTTGTCCACATCACGATTACAAAAGTGAAAATAATAATAATCTCAATTTTCCAGAGATAGCAAATTCTGCTGTAATGAAATCAACAGTGTATTTGTTGTGATGATTATATCGAACAATGTAATTTAGGTTGAAAAATAAAATGCCACTTTTTACCACTTACAAAGCCGTCTCTTCACATGAAGGTCAAAAATCAAAATAGGAAAACACTTGTCAAATCGTACATTCGGGATGCGAAGGCTAAATGTAAAATTTTTATATAGTTAAAAACTTTTTTATTTAAAGTTCAGTAATACAAATTAAATTAATTTTGCGAACTTTTAAATTTAAAAGACTTCAATTCACCAATATAAATGGTAGGAAAGAAAGAAAAATGTTATAAATTTCAAATTTTGAAACTATTTAATGGAGATATAAAAATAGAATATAAAGTAGTATAATAAAGTTTGTAGACTTTTACAATAATCTTTGTTCAAACGTCAAAGATCCTAGCAAAACAATTTTGTTCATTAAATTATAAATTAACATGAATCTAAGTTTCTTTGTACTTTATAGAAAGCTAAACCTTTAAACCGATTTTCTTAAAATTTAATAAGGAGTTCCCATCTTCTTTTAAAATCTTCGACATTTTGGGACACATTTTTTGGGCTCTTCAATTCTCTTTTCACAAGAGCCCAATATCTTTCCACTGGACTTAGCTCCAGACAATTTGGAGAATTGACCTCTCTTACAAAAACTATGTTATTGTTTTGGTACCACTCCAGAGCTTTCTTACCGTAGTGACATTATGCCAAATCAGACCAAAAATATGTGGACACATTGTGCTCTCTTATGAAAAGGAGAAGTTTTTTTTTGCAAACATTCTTTGATGTATATTTCGGTACTTATAGAGCCGACTGTAACAAAAGACTCTGGTTTTACCGCAACTGCATAAAGCTTGTCATACCAGGAATGTATGAATTTAAGTAATTTTGTCTGCATTTGGATCCTAAACGTATCTTCAACATTTCTTCGAGCATTATCAAAATAAAAATTTTGACCCAGAAGCTGCGAAAAATCTGCCAGCACACACATTATACAACATGAGAATTTTTGTTTGAAATTTGATTTTAATTTCCGTGCCCTATTCTTGGCTTTTAAATTTTTTGCAGCATTCCTGCCTGGATGTGTTTGGAGTTCCTTTCAATATGCTTTCAAATTTCTGGACTTCTCAATATCATGTGGACCTTTTTTTCTTCCCGAACCAGGTTTCCTATCAATGGTCAATTTCTGCTGATACTGTTTAATAACATTGGACAGCAGACATTTTTTTGGCCAATTTTTTGTCGGAAAAATTTTGATTTTTTTGAAATTTTTTAATAATTTATAGCAAGCACAACTCAAGCAAATCAACATAGTTGTCATTGAAAAAATTTTTAAAGTTATGTTCCTGATTGAAAAACCTGCATATACTCTAAACTTTTTTATTTTATTTATAAAGCTAAGCACATCGGGTTTAAACTTGTTTAGATATATAAACTGTTTAAAGTTATAGACATTTTAATGGTGGACTTTGTTAAAAACGTTTAATTTTAATAACGATTACCCCAAAACTCTCACATGTGTGAAATTTTAAAATTAAGAACCAGGGACCGTAACCGTTATGACTTTTATCATAAAAACCAAATAATAACAGTTTTTTTTCGAGTAGAAATACCGATTATATTTTGATTTTTATTTTTTTCGGGCAAAAATAACTTATTTTTTTATTTCTATTTTTCGAGCAGAAATAAAAGTTATTTCTTAACTTACCACAAATCAAAATCACCAAAATAAAAAAATAAAATAAAAACACCAAAAATAAAAAAAAAAAAAGACAAAAAGAAACCGGTATTTCAAAAAATTTAAAAAAAATCAAATTAAAAAATAACTTTTATTTCTGCTCAAAAAAACAAAAATTTTAAAAAGCATATCATTTTATGAAAGTAGGCTCCATACAGATCACAATGATGTATTTGAATCAATTTTCCGACATTTGGTTGCTACTGCTTTTTATACCCACCATCAAAAAGATGGTTGAAAGCAAGATAGGGCTCGAACGGAGCAACGTAGGGGGACGAAATTTATCTTATATAAGGTTTATTTGGTATTGAAATGGGCAAAATCGGTTAAGAAACAAAAAAGTTATGGGTTAAAAACTAGAAACACAGGGTGTCCGTTTTATACTTTTCTGCTGATATTTCTTCAACAAAAGCATGTACGACAACGAAATTTTGTAAGTATAGTTCGGGGATCGATATAAACTCGGAAACCAAAAATGGGCGTGGTCCGCCCACTTTACCGCCCACCTCCCATATAAGGTGAAAATCAACGAAATTGAGTTCAAATAGTTAAAGGACCAATGTAAACTCGGAAACAAAAAATGGGCGTGGTCCGCCCACTTTACCACCCCCTTCTATATAATGCAAAATTTGAAAAAGTTGATGGTGGGTATATAGATTCGGCCGGGCCGAATATAACATTCGCGCTTGTTTTGTTTAAAAATTCAAAAATAACAGTTATTTTCCCTCCCTGTTAAGAACAACCAAACGGACAGAATTCTTTAATTGTTATTGTAACATTTTATAATATATTTAGAAATAATGTTGTAGATCTAATTTTCATATAAAATCATTATATTCAACCACATTTATTTATCTTCTTAAATATAGAGCATGGTCTCGAAAAAGTATTTAAATGTAAAGGGGTATCAAAAAAATTATGTAATTTTATAAAACTATAGATTTTTAGGATTCACAAATATGTTTATTGTTTTTTAAGCTTTCAGTCTCGGAAAAATATAAAAGTTTTAAAAATTCTGAAACAAAAATTTTGCACACTTTCTATAATTTTTTAAAAACTTGTCTAATTTTCTTACAGTTTACCCGTTATTTGACACTATTTCAATAATAGATGCCAAACTTTTTAACTGGATTTAACCCTTATTAATTTTGTATGACACATTTATTCAGTGTGTCTTACAGTTTTTAATCTGAACCATTTTACCAATTCACAGTTCGTTGCCCAATCTAGTCGGAATAACAATCAGTAAATGGAAAGATTATGACATTGTTTTTTCTTTGATATATCATTTGTCGAATTTATCATTGCTAATCTAACTTTCTTCGACTTGATTATGACATTCTGCAGGATACAAAAAAAAAAAAAAAAAAAAATCGCCAAAAATAAATTTTGTGTTATATTTTCATGCTTTAGTAAACATAAGGACTGCGCACGAAAAATGCTTTAAGTTTTATAACTTTTGTATACGTTATTACTTTCAGTAATTGTGTGCTAATTTTGTTGTAATAGCATAATTAGTTTTTCTTAAAATTGATCAAAATTCAAGCAAACGCATAATTCAAAAATAGATTTTGATCACACAAAAAAAATCCTAGGAGTGCAGATGAGGTGGGAAGTGAATTTTTTGGATTCATAAACAACACAAGTAGTTAATGACTTTCGAAAAGAACCCTTCCCTCTGGAATGCTACCAAATTATTGAACTGATCAGCATTTTTAATAAAAAAAAGTTTCAGAAAGGTAGTCTGAAGTCCCACAAAGTAAATATCGTGTAAAAAAACAAATCAAAATTGTCGAACAAATTTTTGATCTGGCAAGCCATTTGAACGTGCGGAGAAAAAAACACTTTACTCATAACAAATGCTACTTGAGATCTCTCAAAATATAATTCTTTCACTATATAAAGCATAGTGAATTCTAATTTTTCTGTCCTAATCTCGCATCTCATCATTACAACAAAAAAGTAGCTGTATGGTATCAAACAAATAGATCCGATAATACAAAGTAAGACCAATCCACAAAACTGTCCAAAATGCAGTCCATTTGAAATATGTATATTGGGTTGTAGTACACAAAAATTAATGAATTCTTAAAGCTGAATAAATAACACTATGCAACAGTATTTTGGGGGCGGAATCATTCCGATTGGAATTGATAGCTCTTGATATTAGCAATAAACCCTCCAAAGTATTTTTCGCTGATAGGCAAAATTTTTGTTTTATGACCACTTAAACTTTTCTATCGAAGCTAAAATAATTTTCCATAAATGTTTAGAGCATTTAACAGGGAATATTTCATTAGAACTTTAAATTGATTTATTTTACCTTATAAGGGGTCATTTCTAGTCCGTTTTAAGGAAATGACATGAAAGTCGATTTAAACTTGAGCTTAATGGGTTAATATGTTCTACAGATATTTTCTTCTTAAAATTTTACTAGGGGTCTCCAAAGATAAAAAATTCATCCGACTATCATATGTTGTTAAAAAAGAAAATTATGAAATTTTCCCAAATTTTTTATATAAACTCCTTAAACTAGGCAATGAAATATATCATAAAATTAAAAGTTTTGTACAAATCGTAAACAAAATTAATAATAATTTCATCAATTTCATTTCTTTGGATAAACGCTTCACCGTCTGAACTTTGGACTTTGGTGATCCCTAGTGAAATTCGACGTAAAAAATTTCTGTACAATATTTTAACCCATTAAACTTTTAATGGACTTTTGTTTAAATTTGTTTAAACGGACTAGAAATGGCCCCTTATTATTAGAGATAAATGAATAGAAAGTTCTAATGAAGTATTGCCATTTAAGTGCTCTAAATATTTATGTAAAAATATTTGAGTTTCGAGCTATATTTATATTATTTTTTTATATTTATCTGAAACTACTTTGGTGCAAAAATAGAAAAGTTTAAGTGGTCATAAAACTAAATCCTTTGGAGGGTTTATTACACATATCAAGAGCTATCATTTGCAATCGGAATGATTCCGCCCCCACGCGCTGATCATCAATTTGTTGCATAGTGTAATAAAATAGATCTTTTTAATTCCGAAAAAAAAGAAGGTATTAAAGAACATTTTAAATATTTTAGTAAAAAACTAATAAAAAAGAATTTTTCCTTTTAAACTTAAAACTGGAATATAACATTCTTTAACAAGACAACATTTTAAAAATATGAACAAATTTTTATAAGCTAAATCACATGCACTATTTTTTTCGTGCGTAGTCCTTAATAAACTTTTCTTTGAATTTGTTTACACAATTCATACTGATACCAAAGGTTCGAAAGTCTTAATTCTTTAATTCACTTTTTTAAGTCGAATTAAAATTATTATCCTAGTCATTCTTTTAAAGCATTCATATTAATTTATAGACTTAAATTTATTATACTTCATATAAATTGAATTTATTTTGTAAAGAATTAATTCCTTAAAGAATTCATAAATCAATTATACAATTCAAGCTTAAAAATCATTCAAATTTTTCAATTCAAATCTATTCACCCCTATCATGAATACTTTTTCCCTAGAAATGTTTTCCCTTTCCCCAAATTTGCAATCATGAAAAAATTCCCCGTGAATAATTTCATACTAAAAATAAAATTCCCCTAATCGTGAATGATTTCTTTCCCCCGAGTTTTTTTCACTTTTCCCTTCAATTTGTTCACTTTATTTTTGCTGGGGAACAGAACAGAAAATGTAAGTAGATCTTCTTATAATTCGGATATTAAGCGCACGATCAGTTAATAAGACACAAACTGATATATTGCTCAACATAAAATAAAATTATTGTTCCAATTCTAAACATATTGTAGACTTTAATTGTTATAATTATTATTTTTTTTATACCCTACACCACCATAGGTGGTTGGGGTATTATGCGTTTGTGCTGATGTTTGTAACGCATAGAAAAAACCATCAGACCACCACCTTAAAGTATACCGTTCGACTCAGAATCACTTCCTGAGTCGATTTAATGATGTCCGTCCGTCCGTCTGACCGTCTGTCTGTCCATGTAAACCTTGTAATCAAACTACAGGTCGCAATTTTAAAGATAAGTCAATGAAATTTAGCACACGATCTTCTATTAGGTCAAGGTCGAACCCTATTGAAACTGGTTATGATCAGTCCATTATTTCACCTAGCCCCCATATAAATATCCTCACGGAAAAAGGTTTAACGATCATAAATCCATTAAATATGGCAATATTTTAATGAAATTTGGCACATATAAGTTCCTTATAAGTTTACATATGTGCGCCAAATTTCATCGGTCCATAATTGACCATAGCTTCTATATAAACCCCTCTTCCGAAAATCACTTTAAAGGGGCATAAATCCCATTATAATGTTAGTATCAAGTTAATATTCGACAAAAATAAGTTTTATATAAATGTAAATGATAGTGCCAAATATTACGAAGATCGGTCCATAATTTAGCATAGCTCCCATATAAGGTCCTTTTTCGGGAGTCACCCAAAAATGACTAAATTCATATAAATGTTAGTATCGACGTTATATTCGGTATTCGTATGTTTTATTTTACACCTAATATGAATATCGGTCCACAATTGGCACCAAGTCTAATAAAATATCCCTGTCCGAATTTTGATGTACACAATGGTGTAGGGTATCATATGGTCGGGCTTGACCGACTATATCTCCCTCTCTCGTTTTTTGTTAGGTTTCCAAAAATTAGCCGAATTATTTTGCTACATAAAAGTTAAATAGTACAATAAACTAATGTGGCAATAAAACTATCACTCCAATACTAAATATCTTGTTTTGTCTTTTTCCACTTTAAAATATTAGTATGTACGTGTATATTTTTGAAAAAAAAAAAAAAAAAATTATTTTGTTTTTTTTTTTTTTTAACTTTCTTCCTTTTTACATTCACTGAGAACTGATAGCGGGAAAAATTGTTCACGGGAGATTCACGATAGCATTTTTCCCTTCTAGGGGAATAAAAAATTCATGGGAACAAAAATTCCACTTGTTATTCACGATAGGGGTGATTAAAATTAGCTTACGAAAATATTTTTAAATAAATAACAAAATATTAAAAATTGTACTAATAATACTAATATTTCTTTCAATTTGGAGAAGAATTTTCGTTTTCGTTTTTTTTTTTTTTTTTACAAAATCAGGCCTTAATTCTTCAAACAAAAGCCTTTGAATAAAGCTTTTTAAAATGGTATTATCGAATGAAAAAGTAGTATTTCATAATTCTAAATTTAAGATTTAATTAATTCTTTCAAAGCTCTGATTGATTCCAGATTATGAAAAAATATATTGATGCTTTAGACAAATATTTTGCATTATTTCTAATGACTGAGCTACTTTAATAAACTGATGACAAAAAACATGTTTTTTAAAGCGTCTTAAAAAATCGATGTTAATTAATAATAACCAATTTTTATTTATAAATTGTCTGTCAGTGTTTTTAGCACTTTTTTTATAGTTCAACAACTTTCTTGTTCTTAATGAAACTAGTAGAAACATTTATCTACTTAGTATTAAAGTTAACAAAAGATTGACAAAGATAAAATTACTTAAAGATTTATGAGGCTATTTTTTATCATTAAATAAATAAAGGAAATATAAGCAAATTACTTTTTTCTTTGATAAATATGTACTCTAATAGAGAAAGTGATATCGATTACATAAATTCACTAGGCAATATAATATTATGAATAATTTATCATAATTTTGACAAATGAAAGAACAATAAATCAAATTACAATTAATCACTGTAGTAATAGGAAAAAATCTCTGATTTTGGTAATAATTTTATTAAGATTTATGACCCTGTATAGAAAGTTTCTTATCATGAAACAAATAACAAATAAATAAATTGTTTGCACGAATTAGAAAAAAATTAGATAATTTTGTTTTTTTTTTAATGCTTTGTAGGTAAGCTAGAGGAACACAATATATATTTTTGTAAAAATAGTTTAACATTTATTTAAATTGCTAAATATTAAACGCAAAAAAAAAGGAAAATTTATAATATAACACTTGCATCTATTTATACGAGTAATTAAAAATTTTGTTGGCGGCATATATGTTAAGAAATTTTTAAATGAATATGAAGCTTTAAATGAAAAATGCTCATACAATAAACAACAACGAAATACAATTTAAAACCAAATACTTTATACTTTTTTTCTTCTATTTTTTTTTTTTTTTTTGCTCAATTACAAATTATACTATATAGTAAATGCGATATATCGAGAGAAGACGTATGTGTATTGACAAAAGAACGGAAAATGTCAATGTTAAGAATAACTAAATAAAGACAACAATTGCCACAATAATTGCAATTAAAAAAATAAAATAAAAATATAATGTATAAAATACAATTTGATAAAGACCTACATTTAAACATTCATCACAAAAGCAAAAGTCATCGACTTCATCATCATCGTCATCATAGTATTCATCACTAGCATTTTCATTGTCTTGGTCATGTTCATCATTTTCATTAGCATCATTATCATTACCATTACCACCTCCTACTATTTCATTATTGTGTTTACATTTATCTACGTCATCGGGATTTTCATTATTCTCACTTTCAATTGTTGTCAGACGTTTGAGCTTTAGACGTTTTCGATGACGTCTAATACGTTTTTGTTGAAGTTCATCATCATCACTGATGAATTTTTCAATATCATCTTCATCAAAATCACTACAACTTTGATTTTTATTATTAACATAATTATGATGGTGATGATGATGATGTTGGTGTTGACTTGTTGAAGATTGATCGTCATCACCATTATAATCGCTGTGATTCAAGTGTTTTAATTTCCGCCTGCGATGTTCAGAACGATATTTTTTTAAACGCCACCAATCTCTTAGCCAAGACCATTCCATTATAATTTCTTTTTATTTTTTATTTATTAATAATGTTTTTATTTATTCTTTAATAACAAAACAAAAACAATAACTTTATTTTGTTATATTTAAACAATAAAACACTTGAAAACTATAATAATAATTATTATTTTTTAATATTTTAATTATTTAGTATTTTTCCGATCGCTTATGATGAGCTTTTAGACCGTATTCCAAGTTCACTTTCAAAACACAACTGATACTCTAGAGAAATATTCTAGCTCTACCAAACCCTGCGATATTAACGAAAATAAAAAGAAGAAGACCTTATATATGAAAATAAAATTATACATTTATATATGTACATATGTACCTACACTGCATCTCTTTGTTTAGCAAAATAAAAAAACAAAAAGTTAAATATTATTTTAAATAATTTTCATATAATATTTTACTCATAAAAATACAATACAATGTAGTACAAAACAATTACAATGAAGAAATCATTTAGTTATGGTGAGTGTTAAGGAGAGCGTTTAAATAAAAATGAGCAAGATAGAGTGAAAAGAGCAGAAATTATAAACTAAAATCTCTTTTGGGTTAAAATAATTGTTATTAACATTTTATGACATAAACAATATTGGAATCGTGACGTTTTCGTTAAGTATTGTTATCAAATTTGGAATATTTATCTAAATTAAATTATCACACTGAACTGAAAACATACGTCATTTTATGATACAAACAACAATTGTTTGTCTTTTTAAATTAATCAAGAGAAAAGCGGCAAACTTGTGAGAAGCTAATGAGAAAATAAACATAAACAATTTTGAGTGAAAATTAACTACAATTGAAACTTCGAAAACAGATCAATACCAGCTAAATCCAAATAAATTTATATTATTTATTGAAAATTAAGAGGGTACATACATTTATGAATACTAGAGAGATACTACTAGTATTCACTTTGTAGATTTTGAAACAAATTCATTCAAATTCTTGCAGTAATAAAGTTTTAAAAATTCCTATTAAAAAATACATTTTAAAGACTTTTAAATTTCAATGGAAAAATTTTTAATAAAATATTTTTTTATTTTAAAGATCTGAGTTAAGCGTGTTCTATTTTATTCACAGAGCAGATACAGTTTTCATATTTTTTATATATCAGTCATCAGTCCTGAGACAAAGTCAGAAGAGTGTATGAAACTAAGTTTTACTTTTACTTAATAATGTACTCAAGGAAAGAAGAACATCAGTTTACAAAATTGACCCCCACAACAAATTATTTAAATGAAATGCCAAGTACGAGGGCGGATCAATATTTCCGTGACTTTTGGAACTTCCCTCGTAGTTATATGAAATACAATACTGTTCCCTTCAAGTACCACCTGTTAATAGACTACTGTCAAATTTTGAGCAAGTGTCGTCATTTACTTTACGTTTAACAGCTGTTCAAAACATACAACCTCGTGTATTTTTCTAAAAATGGAAAAAAGTGAATTTCGAGTGCTCATTAAACATTATTTTTTGCGAAAAAAAAACCGTCAATCAAACCAAGGAAAAGCTCGAAAAATACTATGGGGACTCTGCACCATCGATTTCAATGGTAAAAAAGTGGTTTACTAACTTTCGTTGTGGTCGCCAAGTACAAATGAAGCTGAACGTTCTGGACGGCCAATTGAGGTCAGTACACCCGAAAATGTCGAAAAAATCCACGATATGGTTTTGGCCGACCGAAGAGTAAAAGTGCGTGAAATTATTGATGCCATAGGCATTTCATATGGAAGTGTGGTTTCGATTTTAAATGATCAGTTGGATTTAAGAAAGTTGTCTGCAAAATGGGTGCCGCGTTTGCTCTCAATTGACCATAAACGTAAACGTGTGACAACTTCAAAGGATTGTTTGGATTGTTTAACCGCAATCCGAATGAGTTTTTGCGGCGTTTTGTAACTGTGGATGAAAAATGGATCCATTACTGTACTCCGGAGACCAAACAATGCTCCGAAGAAGGCCAAGGTAAGTTTGTCGGCCAATAAGGTGATGGCAACAGTTTTTTGGGATGCACGCGGGATAATCCACATCGATTACCTTCAAAAGGGAAAAACAATAAATGGCGAATATTATGCCAATTTATTAGACCGATTTAATGAGGATTTAAAACGAAAACGACCCCATATGGCCAAGAAAAAAGTTATTTTTCATCAAGATAATGCACGGGTGCACACCTGTGCAATCTCAATATCAAAACTCTATGAATTGGTACCTCATCCGCCATATTCTCCGGATTTAGCCCCTAGTGACTACCTCCAATTTCCAAACCTAAAGAAATGGCTCGGTGGAAAGAGATTCAGCTCCAACGATGAAATTATTGATCAAACAAATGCCTATTTTAAGGACCTCGAAAAATCCAATTTTTTGGAAGGGATAAAAAAAACTGGAGAAACGTTGGACTAAGTGTATTGAGTTAAAAGGAGATTATGTTGAAAAATATATTTTTGTTTTGTGAAAAACACTGTATTTCATTAAAAAAGTCACGGACTTATTGCCAAGGACTAGAATTAAAATGGAACAGAACTGAAAACAACTAAATTATAATTCTAAGATCTAAAATGGAATTGAACTAGAACTGAACTAAAAATTAACTGGAATTGAACCAAAATTGAGCCAGAACTTAACTAGAATTAAACTAGAACTGAGCAATAACTAAACCAGAACTGAACTTGACCTTTTTTTAAATCAATTTATTTTACAAATTAAAATTTACATAAATTTCTTAAGCCTAATCCTGCGAAGCCATTCATGCAGATAAGCCTGCGGAATATAATAAAATAATAAAAATAAATTTATTTATTGCGAATTAATATAAAATGATTTAATTAATTTTTTCCTTTTATGTAAATTTTGTTGAATTAAAATGTTTATAGGAATTTTAAATTAGAACAAAACTAGAATTGAAATAGAACTGAATTAGAATTATAAAAAAAAAAAAAATGAAAAATAGAACTTAACTCGAACTAGTTTAAAACTGAACTGGAAGTGAACTATAACTGAACTAGGACTAATCTAGAACTAAACTAAAACTGAACTGGAACTGAACTAGGACTGATCTAGAACTGAACTAGAACTGTACTAGAACTGAACTAGAACTGAACTAGAACTGAACAAGAACAGAACAAGAACTGAATTAGGACTAATCTAGAACTGAACTAAAACTGAAATGGAACTGAACTAGTACTGATCTAGAACTGAATTAGAACTGAGCTAGAAATGAAACGGAACCGAACTAGAACTGAATTTGTACTAAACTAGAAATGAAATAAACTTCGGCTAGAACTAAACTGAATTGGAGCTGAACTAGAAATAAACTAGAACTGAACTAGAAATGAACTAGAACTGAACTCGCACTAAACTAGAACTGAGCTAGAACTTAACTAGAACTGAACTAGTACTGAACTCGTACTAAACTAGAACTGAATTGGAGCTGAACTAGGACTTTAACTTAATCACAAATACACCATTTGACTGTGACGTATACGTGATATCCTATTTAGAGATACGTATTACTCATTACTCATACTATTATTTTTCTTATTCAAGATCAGTGATGTCAGATGGAAGAAATATATAAGATGGATGGAAATTTGAATTTTGACCAAAATAAATGTTAGTTTTTCTCAAAAAACAACAAAAATTAAATAAAAAAAAAAAAAAATGCAATATGATCGTGTGTATGAACGGATATCCTAATTTGCCGAAGGAATATTTCAATATAAGTAGCACTAACATAGTATATATTTTTTTAATTATTACGATTTTAATAATCAGTATTTTTAATATATTTTGAGTAATATTTTAAGCATTTTTCAATATTTTCTTTTACATAAATGTAAATATGTATTATGTTCAATTTAAAATGTTGCCAAAACACAAATTAATAAAAAATTCCATTAAATTTGATTACACTTTTAATATCCTTTAAAACAGCTTGATTAAAATCTTCACATAAACTTAATTAACACGCAATGCAAATTTAACTCAATTTGTTATGAAAGTAAGTAAAAAATTTTCCTTCATACAATTCATTTGTTTTTTTGATTAACATCATTTCATGATTGTTTGTTTGCTGTTGTTGGTTTAACTCACTTGATAAAACATTTTTTTTTTTTGTTTTCGGTTGTTACGTTTCACTTTAGTTTGAGATTTCAATAATAATTCTAAATTTAGTTTATTTGGTATTTTATTGTTATTATTTTGTGTAGAAGGTGAAAGAAAGCGTTGAGAAACACCTGTTGTCACCACTAGCACCAGAATACAAATGAATGGAAAATCAGGCCTACAAAACTAGTTTATCACACACGAATTTTTGTTAAGCTTTTATTGTTATTGTTGTTAACATGCTGCTACCGATTAATTAATGAGCTAAATAATTGAACAACAAGCGAGCAAAAGCCATACTCCGAGTCAGCACCAGATAAGAATTCATTAAATGACAAGAGCAACAACGACAGCAAAAATAAAATAAAAAAATTACAAGATTAATATTTACACAACAGTGAGTGATAAAAATGTTTAAGAGAAAGATGTAATTTATTAAAAAGAATTGTAAATAATTATGTAATTTAAGTGTTAATAAATTATAAAGTCTGTAGGTATTAATGTTTTATTTTTTTAATTTACTATAGATTGAATTATAATGTACTTTTTCATAAAAATCTTGAAAGATTTCGATATGATTCGAATGATCTATAAAGCTCTTCAATGTAATCTTCCAATTACCAATATGATTTCTTTATTATAGAACATAGAACATACATTTCTGAAATATACTTGTCCTAGACAACTCCCACTTTTACGCTTATTCAATACATATATGCTACCAATGTCCCTTAGATCTATTTGAAGATTCAACTTTTCTCCATATTTTTATAATAAAAAAAATTAAATTATATGTCTCTGATTCCAGATAGAATCTGTACAAAGAACATACATTTATCCCCCTCTTCCGCTTACGTTTCATGACTGCTCCCAATATCCATTGGAACCACTTTAAAATTTGATTTTTCAAATTTTTATTGTGAAACAACTTTTTTTCCAAATTATATATCTCTGATCCCAGATAGAATCCGGAGAATATATATTTTTGGAATGTAGTAGTCTTTCCTATTCCTACTCTTATCTTAATGTTCATTAGATGCACTCGAAAATTTCATATTTTCTTAATGAAAATACACTTTTTTCCAAATTATATATTTCCGATCCCAGATGGAATATGGACATAGAACATAATTTCTGGAATCTACTAATCCTATGCTACCACTAGTTTTCCAAATACACTATTCATGTTTGCTCCCAACACCCATGGAAGTCACTCGAAGATTCCACATTTTCATAGTATTTTTATAACACTTTTTTCCAAATTATATAGCTCCGATCTCAGATGGAATTTGAACATGGAATATATATGGCACTAGGCTACTCCTGGCATCCCGCTTACTCGATTCATGTCTGCTTCCAACACCCATTAGGGCCACATGAACATTTAGATTTTTGTTCAAAGAAATTTTATTTATAAATTCGCAAATTCAACAAAGGTTATTTACAATTCAACATTTTGCTGTATTTTATAACTATATTTCGACCATTTTATTTAAAATTTAATTTTTATGTACTTTTTTTAAAATAAAAAATATTTTTTTTATTTTTAAAAATCGATTAACCGTGAGCGTATTTACAATTTGTGTAAGAAATAAATAAAGATTTTATTTAAATTTAATATTATTTAAATTATTTAAAATACTCTCATATTTTTTCATTAGTCTAAAATTCGTATTGTTTAAGATTTGCTACACTATTGAACTACACTGTTCATCATCAGCGTAAGTCTACGATAAGACCTTTAATCTTGGTGTGTGTATTTGACATGCTCTTAAACCTACACACATAATGGCAAAAATTAATTAATAAACAAAATACCAAAAACATAAAATAAAAGTTAAGTAAACAAATAAACAACATAATTGTTAGTTTAATGCAATAATAAAATAAACAAATATTTAACCGGGCCGGAAAGAGCAAAAAAAAAAAAAAAAAAAAACAAATTAAATAAAAACTATTTCTAAGAAGTGCCACAGACAACATTTAATAAAGAAAATAAAAATTAAAACAATTGATCAGACAAAAACAAAATGCTGAAAAAGTAAAAGCAAAAGAAAGTAAAGTATATACACCCACCCCATAAGAAAATGAGGAAGAACGTAAATCCAAAGGAGGTGCAGTAGGCAAAGTTGTTTCTAAAATACATACCACAGGAAGTAGAAATATAAAGAGATAAAATAAAAAAAAGAAATAATGAATAAATTTATGAATATATCCTGATTCAGTTAAAAAAAAATCGTCACTTTTATACCCACCCCCCAAATTGGGTGTAGAGCTGACATGCAACATTGCTAAATTATTTTCAGCTCCACCAAATGTACTACATGTATGACACTGCTGTTGATGTTTTTTGCATATTTGACATTGCATGTGATTATGATGACAGTACTTGTGGGGATTGCCCTTCTTGAGATAGCGAGACCAGTTGTCATTATCATCGCCACCGCCAGCAGACACCAATTTCTCAAAACGATTTCCCATTATTGTTACTACCGGGTTGTCTTGTACACGTTCAACCTTTTCGGTACTTAAGAACTAGTGTTCCGTTTAATTATAATTATATTTGGCAAATTATCAAATATTTGTTTTCTTTTTAAACAAAATAAAATGACTAGACATAAAAATAGATTTTAATTACAAATTTAGCAATAAGTATGCATATGTCTTTATAGGTCAACAGCTGTAAATTTGCCAGTTGGTAAAAAAAATGTAATTTATTTCAATGAATTTAAAAAAGGAACAATTTATTCAATACCTTAACTTTTAGTTTATTTATTTGATTTTATTAGGTTTTTTGTTGTCAAATATGCTAAATATTATTTTGTAAAATCAAATTAGCATACACCTCTTAAAAAAAGCTTTTTTTAAGAAACAAGTCTATAATAACATATTTCTAGTTAAGATTAGAAGTAAAGTTAAATATAAATATACATACATATGAATGTATATGTACGTAGATATGGGCAATTCCCTTTTTACGTTTACCTTTAGGAAACCGACCTAAAATATCTTTTTCTGTTCTGATTTTTTTAAAATAATTTTAGAGGAATTATGTTAACAACTCTTGGTGGAGTAACACAACAAAAATTGAAGATCTGAAACGGTTCCATGTGGTACCGGCAAGCACTCAAACTTAAAAAATTAAAAAAAAGTGTTTGAAACTAACAAGTTTCTTTCTTTCTTTTGGTTTTTGTAATAGCGTTAATGTGTCTAATTCTTCTAATGTAGGCTATAAACACTTGTAGAAAAAGACCAGCATTGATTTAATTAGCGTGCCATTAACAATTGTCAAATTGTGTTGAGCAAAAGTCGTGAAACCAAAATTTTAAAAGAACGCTATGTTTTTAAGTTAACATTAATCGCCGAGGCACACCCAAGGCGGTAATTAAAATTAGCGATGATATATACATATCAATCTGTAGCTGCTTTACTACCCTATATCAAAATCAATATGACGTTCAAAAAAAGTATGATTTTGCATTTAATGCAACTTTAGGAATTTAGTTAAATGAAAATGTCTTATGACTTATTTAAAAAAATACGAACTTTGCAATAAATGGATGAATATGAACAAGACTACATCACTAAAACTGGACTTTGCAAATTTGATAAGAGGGTTTAATACTCGTAATTATTAAATCGCTAATATAGTAGATCCACACATACTTAACATATCGCGATATTTATACCCTAAACCACCAAAGGTGGTCCATTATTTCACCTCGCCCCCATATAAATTTCCTCCCGGAATAGAGTCTTAACACTTATAGATGCCTTAAAAATAGGAATATTTTAATGAAATTTTTCATGAAAATCGGTCCATAATTGACCATAGCTCCCATATAAACCCCTTTCCCGAAAATCACTTTAATGTGCATTAATCCGACATAAATGTTAGTATTATTATGTGGATCGGAATGGTGTAGGGTATTATATGGTCGGTCTTAACCGACTATACTTTTCTCGTTTTAATTTGAATTTAAGATACATCATTGTAGAACATAAATGCAATAATTTTTGATTTAGAACTATAAATAGAATTTTGGTAATTTTTGTATACATTTTTATCTTAAACTCCATAACACTGACACTGTTCGCTAAAAGTCATTCAAGCGAACAGATCTATGCCAAGGAATATTAGCGTTGATGTGCCATTAAAAGTTTTTCAAAAATTTTTTGAACTCTTAAAGTAAACGAATTTGAAGAATTGCCCACATATTTTCTTAATAAATTTCAAACCCAATTCTACAATACAATTTAAATTGTTTTATGTTACTTTATAAAAATGAATGATATACATATATTTTGCAAAGGTTACAAAGATATTACACGATTAACAAATAAAACAAGACTTTTATCATCAAAACACTTTTGATGATAAAATGACAATAAATTGCATGACAGACTGCTGAGTTCAGAACAAAATTTTCGTATCATTATAATTCTATAAGATATAAACCAAAGAATAATATATAAACCTTCTTTCTATTTATGTTCATATACACTAAAATCATAGAAAATATATTTAAAATCTTATAATTACAGTATTTGATCAATATTAATTTAGAATAAGGCAAAGCAGCTAACGTTTTTTATAGTTGATTATGAATTGAAATTGTAATTAAATAGATATGTAATTTAAAATTTGAAGACTTCAATTGAAGTTTAGGGGCCGATTCTATTTATCCTTTATTCGACCTATGCACAAAAATGTTATCATAAGTGTCATAAGTAGTTCATAAGTCTGTAGCTTTTAAATCTTTAATAATAAGCAAACAAAATTTTGCTTCAATAATTTTTTGAATATTTCTCACAATTTTAATTAACATGAGCTAAAATCCATTTTCAAATTACTTATAATAACAAAATTTAGCTTCAATAATTTTTTGAATATTTCCCACAATTTTAATTAACATGAGCTAAAATCCATTTTCAAATTACTTATAATGAAGTACAATGCTTAGCAAAAAAAGTCTTCTTGCAAAATTGAAGACCTTATTTTCTTAAAAAGTCTTTTAAATATTGAAACGCTAAAAATATTTCTGTTTTTATCTTAACCATAAAGTTAGTAGTGCTATGAATAAAATAAGCCATGTATCATAAGAATTGATGCACAAATATATTATTCACAGTTAAGTGAAAACCCCATGTACACCTACAATTAAGTGGAGATATTCTGGTGGGTAAATAAAATATATCACGAGAGAACGCCCAAAAATATTTTTTATCTTCGGATATATGTATCTCCATTCTTATTATTATTATTATTTTTTTTTTAATATTCGCGAATTTATTCATAATTTTCATTTTCCAAAAAGTAAAAAAATAAAAAATCGAAAAGGTGTGTAACTTTAAACATCAATATCTCTAAAAGTTATTAACGGATTTATTGATTTATATTGCACAACGAAAATGAATATGTCTTCTATAAATGGACTAATTTAATTTTGTGTGAGTTAATTTTAGTATTTATTTTAATCATAATATTTCATAATTTATAGTTTAAATACCTTTTTGTCTTATATTAATTGCTAATTTACTATGTATTAAACATATTTGTCCTCAATATCAAGCAAAAATATTTAAAATCAAAATGGTAGAAATTCTTAAAAATACATATAAAAAATTGCATTATTGTTATGAGTTCATCTTTTACAAAAAAATATTTTTTATTTATACAATATCATTTAAAATATTTTTTTTTTTAATAAACTTTATAGGGTAAGTGTACCGGTAGTCGGAAGTTTAACTTTTTTCTTACATTAAAGTTGTCAGCTTACAAATGGGAACGTAGTTTTTAAAGGATAAATAGATATTACACCTCAGTAAAGGATGTTGTTTCAGATTTACTAAGACTTTTGCTAAAAACTATTGCTAAATATGCTCAATTAATATATTTTATAAAAAACTTCGAATTAACATGTGGTCGACATGTATTTCCCAATAGTCGGCATAGCATTTTTTATTAATGAAATAAAAAGACACTGCACTGAAAATCGTTTTTTTTATGTCCATTATTATATAAAATGGGGACAAATTTATTTTTTCATAATACTTCTGTTTACTCAAACATATTATGGAAGAAAAATATATATTTGAATTAGGTACAGCATTCCGTTGTCCAAGAAAAAATTTAAAGTTATAAAAGACAAACCAAATTACATAGGTCTTTAATATTGATATCAGTAATTATTTGGACCTATATCTATGGCCAAATGGCTTAAAAAAAGTCACCAATATAGATAATTTGACCATCAAAGGGATGGTTTACAAGAGAATTTTTTAAGATTTCGGAAGAAAAATTTTTTTACAATCCTTTTAGATAGATCTAAGTTTCAGCAAAAACTATTTTTAATCCAAAATTTTGTCAGTTTTGTAAATATTTGCCTATGATGTATTAATAAGTTCTCTAAAAGACCGAAATGATTAATATTTTTTCATAACAAGTTAAAAAAATAAAATATTTTTATTAAATATACAGGACTCGTGAATTCCAATCGTTGGTAAGAAAATTAATATAATTTTTAGAGTTTTTCAGTAGGCAGCATATCTATTTTTGCAACGGCACACTTTTGTAGTACTTATGGTATAAAATTTAAATGAAAACCATGAGCTTTGATATAAATATTGTTAAAAAATGTATCTACCCCAAAATAACATGCTATTTCGATATCTCTTGGTCTATTAGTTTTAATAAAAAAAAGAACAAGACTTTAGGATTTATGGAAAATATCGAATTCACCTGTAGTCTGCAGTCTATCCCGACTATAGAAATATATGAAAATTTTTTGTTCCTAAAGTCGGCAACCACTAAAATACGAAATGCAATCATTTATCACTACGATGTCCACATTCAAAACATTATTTGAATAGATATCTACTCTCAGGATACATTATTTATAAAATATAACGTAAATTATTGTGGTTAATTGCATTTTTAAAATTGGTCTATACACAATTTTTTTCTAAATAAAAGCTATTCAAAACTTACTACAGATTCAGGAAAAGTACTACAGAAGTACTCAGCATAATTTAATCATTAGAACTAAAAATAAGAATATGTTAACAATGTAAAATTGATCTTATGGTAATATTTGACAATCGCTATTCTTATTTATTTATTTATTTATTTACTACTACTGGTACATGCCGAACTTAGGTGCACTTACCCTACTATTATAATTAATATATTAAATTTTAGTATGAAAAAAAAAAAAAAAAAATATATATATAGTAATTTTTTTTTAAATATTAAAAATAGTAAATTTTTTTGTTCCAGAACAATTGCAAAGATATTGCTATCTAACATATTAAAAGAAAATTAAAATCTAAACGGTAGACATTTTTCAAAAATGCATCCTAAAATTGCATTTGCATTATGAATGCATTTTTAAATTATTTTAAATTACTACATTTATAGAGGACATTATGAATTTTCCATACGCAATTTAAATCAGTAAAATCCGTTAACAAATAATAGAGATACTGATGTTGAAATTTACATATTTTTCCGATTTTTTTTTTTTTTTTTTGAAAGCGTAAATTGAAAATTCGCGAATTTTTTAAAATTCAAGAAAAAAAAAATATAATTTATTTTAGATATTCTTATTCAGGAGTAAATCTTTGTAATATATATTAATTGGCCTAAGGAGGCTTCTTTATATTACTGTGAATTTTTTAATTAATAAATAATAATAATAATAATAATAATAATAATAATAATAATAATAATAATAATAAAAATGGAGATATTTAAATGGCTCCATAGGTTATATACGCCCCAAATATGAAGAAAATCGGGTAATCATCCTTAAAAAATTTTAATTTTTTATAAATCTCTCGTGGAATGGATGATATCTATTTTTTTCTTCTATAAAAAAAATAGGATTATTACATGGAATTTAACGTGCTTAACAAGGATCTTCTTCCAGTTTTCTTTTCTATCACTTTCTTCTTCTTTCAGTTTTCTTTTCTATCACCTAGTGATTTTTTTATGGACATGTTTCATCACTACCATTTTAAGCATTCACATTAGTAAAAGTCGAGGATGATTTGTCCAATTTAGATAAATGATGCACCAAAAGATGCAGACGAAAAAGTCAATTCAACATTTTTTATTCGCTCAAAATTTCCAGATTTAAGAAGCACAATACTCCCAATTTTTCATAACTATTTTTTTTTTTTGGCATTGATTTCCGAATAACTGCAAAAATAATCAGTGAAGATAACACAAAGATAATTTGAATCGACATCTATTGGTGTTTAATTTTTTCAAAAAATTAAAACTGCCAAAAATGGATCATGCTCATAAAAAATCAATATGTGATAGAAAAAAAAAAAAAAAAACGTTGAATTACATTTAATCCACTTGTTGTTTTTAAAGAACAAAAATATATTTTATTTTTATTTTGTCTAATGCCCATAATTTCAACAAATACGTAACTACGGAGGTAAATATCTATTGGATATCTTTACCTATTTGGTAAAATTGAATTGGTAATCTCAAGGCTTTTTTTACCTTGGTGTTTCTACCGAATGTGTAAAGTAGAAAATATGGTAACATTCAAGATTCGTGTTTAGCAGATATAATTCTATTTAGTCTACAATTTTTTAGTAGTTTAAAAAAAGGTTTTATTTATTTTGAAAATATCGATAAATTAAGATATAAAAGGTATATGTGTGTGAAGATAAATTTTAAAATTTTTTAGCTAAGACACAAACCTGTTAGGTTAACAGTGCTATGTTAAGCACTTAACAAAAGTAACAGAAATGATAGAAATATGAATATATTTAATAAAAAAGATATTTTAAAGATAAAACAACAACAAAAAAAATTTTAATATTGGAATTCCTTCTCAGATACTAGTGTTTGATAACAAAATAGTAAAAAGACCTAATTCTTCATTTTAATTAGACATTTTTTGAAAAACAAAATCGTGAAGTATGAAAAAGGACTTTGGTCCTTTTCTCAAAAATCTTAGGAGATGGGCGGAAAAAACTTTTTGGAAATTATTTCTAGATGTATCTAGATGAATATCTAATAGTTAGAATCTCTAACAGTTTGTTTTTTTGGAAATTATAAAGATTTTTCGAAAAAGTAATTTTTGTTACATGAGAAAGGACTTTGGTCCTTTTCTCAAAAATCTTAGGAGATGGGCGGTAAAAACTTTTTGGAAATTATTTCTAGATGTATCTAGATGAACATCTAATAGTAAGAATAACTAACAGTTTGTTTTTTTGGAAATTATAAAGATTTTTCGAAAAAGCAATTTTTGTTATATTGAAAAGGACTTTGGTCCTTTTCTCAAAGATCTTAGGAGATGGACGAAAAAAACTTTTTGGAAATTATTTCTAGATGTATCTAGATGAATATCTAATAGTTAGAATCTCTAACAGTTTGTTTTTTTGGAAATTATAAAGATTTTTCGAAAAAGCAATTTTTGTTATATGAAAAAGGACCAAAGTCCTTTCTCATATAACAAAAATTACTTTTTCGCAAAATCTTTATAATTTCCAAAAAAACAAACTGTTAGAGATTCTAACTATTAGATATTCATCTAGATACATCTAGAAATAATTTCCAAAAAGTTTTTTCCGCCCATCTCCTAAGATTTTTGAGAAAAGGACCAAAGTCCTTTCTCATATAACAAAAATTACTTTTTCGCAAAATCTTTATAATTTCCAAAAAAACAAACTGTTAGAGATTCTAGCTATTATATATTCATCTAGATACATCTAGGATTAATTTCCAAAAAGTTTTTTTCGCCCATCTCCTAAGATTTTTGAGAAAAGGACCAAAGTCCTTTTCAATATAACAAAAATTGCTTTTTCGAAAAATCTTTATAATTTCCAAAAAAACAAACTGTTAGTTATTCTTACTATTAGACGTTCATCTAGATTCATCTAGAAATAATTTCCAAAAAGTTTTTTCCGCCCATCTCCTAAGATTTTTGAGAAAAGGACCAAAGTCCTTTTCAATATAACAAAAATTGCTTTTTCGAAAAATCTTTATAATTTCCAAAAAAACAAACTGTTAGTTATTCTTACTATTAGATGTTCATCTAGATTCATCTAGAAATAATTTCCAAAAAGTTTTTTCCGCCCATCTCCTAAGATTTTTTTTCTTTATAATTTCCAAAAAAACAAACTGTTAGAGATTCTAACTATTAGATATTCATCTAGATACATCTAGAAATAATTTCCAAAAAGTTTTTTCCGCCCATCTCCTAAGATTTTTGAGAAAAGGACCAAAGTCCTTTTTCATACTTCACGATTTTGTTTTTCAAAAAATGTCTAATTAAAATGAAGAATTGGGTCTTTTTACTATTTTGTTATCAAACACTAGTATCTGAGAAGGAATTCCAATATTAAGATTTTTTTTGTTGTTGTTTTAACTTTAAAATATCCTTTTTATTAAATATATTCATATTTCTATCATTTCTGTTACTTCTGTTAAGTGCTTAACATAGCACTGTTAACCTAACAGGTTTGTGTCTTAGCTAAAAAATTTTAAAATTTATCTTCACACACATAAAGGTATTCACCTCAAAAATTGCAACTTTGCTAGACCCTTGCAAAGTAAGTCGCGCAAAATTTATTATATGTGGTTGTTGTTGTGTTTACAGAAATCGATGCAACTTTTCTACTTTGCAAGGGTCTTGCAAAGTTGCAATTTCTGAGGTAATACTCTTATAATGATCAAAAATTTTATTAAGTATCATAGTGTAAAAAATCTATTAAAATTTATAATAAAACATTTTTAGCATTAAATCTTTTTTGGGAGTATAAACCTTTATCTGAAATATCATTAAATTCAATATATATATATATATATATATGAATGTATGTTTAAAATTTCGACTTCTAAATTAGTTGAAAAATATAAAGTATATACATTATTATATATACAAATTTGCACTAATGGTTTTATACGTAATTAGTAAACATATCGAAATTCATTTCCCTTTAAATTCTTAAAAAAGTTTGGTGACTAAGTTTATCTGGAATAAATGTTATTTATATATTTTAATTTACATACTTCAAAAAGAAATCAATTTATTTATATTTTCTAACAACATCCAGTGGAGTGAGTGCACTTCAAAATTTTTTAACGTTTTTCTTCATCTACTCATACTAACGACCCCTCCTCACATATTTATATTATAGTTTTATCTTAATCTAAACTTGACATTGAAATTTGTCATGTAACACAGCAGCCTCAGCAGCAAACCAAAAACAAAATGTTTACAAGGGATACATACACATAAAATATTTACAAAACGTTTTACTCAAGGCCATTTTCTGTGGAAAAATAATGAATATCTTATTGATTTTTCTATGTACACATATAAAAGCTACACATGCAAATCAAGAAGAGGAGGATCTACTAATCAAACAAAATACCACAAACATTACATTACACAAAATACTACATAAAATTATTATTAGTAATAAATGAATTTATGTATGTCTACTAGAATTAGTTGAAAATGAAAATTACATTGCCATCATGACCAACAAAAAATCCAGGCCGCTGATGAGTTCTTTCAACGCTAACGCCAACGCCACCGGTATTTCCTACCACGGAGGCATGAGTTTGCGCTGAAACTGCAGCCGCTTGTTGGGAGGATTGTTGACGTAAATCCTGATAACCTGATTCCAATTCAGTGTAAGACATTTTTTGTAACTTATTCTTCTTTAACAATGCTTGCCTTTATTGTTGGAGAATTTTGCAAATGTGTCAGGGCTTCTTTTGAGGGCTGAAAATTGAGGTATGACTGCTGCAGCAGACGATTTTTGTGGCTCGATTCGTCGGTTGTTTGTTGTATTTGTAGGTTAGTAATTGGTGTTTTTAGTAAAATTTTATTTGAGCAATTTTGTAATGAATGCATTTAATATTAAGTTTTTATTTCATACACATTCACAACGAAAAAAAAAAAACACAAAAATGATAGACAAAACTTTTGCAAAATTATGTATGAATATTTTAATATTCTACACTGATTTATTTCATTGATTTTTTCACTAGTCGCCAACGCAAAGAAGCATTTTAAGCGTTTTTGATTTTTCTATTAAACAAATGACCTTCAACCTTTTTTGTTAACTTTTTTCAAGTTTAATTTATACCACTTTTTATAGAAAATATTTAACACTTTTTTCAAAGAATTTGTTAAGCTTTAAAATTATGTAATTCTTTGTTATTTTTTTTTTACTTAACACTGCGCATTAATTTTCTATTATTTTTGCTGAATTTAGTCAAAAAAATTGTGATTTCTTATGATAATTCCCCGTAAATTCACAATTTCACACGTCACTTTTTTGTCAAACGCCATCAAGCAACTGATTGAGAGAAGCCCCAAGAATTTCTGCAAACATATGTTGTTTTGTTGCTGTATTCTTCTTTTTGTTTTTGCTCCCATTTTCTGCAGATTTTGCGGATTTGTCAACTTGTTGTTGTGGTTTTTGCGCAAAATCCATTAAAGTTGCCATATCAGCTGTTTTTTGTTTTGTTTTTTAAATTCGCTTTTTTATAATTATTGCCGGTTTTTGTTTTATTTCCATCATAACAATGCAGAAACTAGTTGTTTTTTCTTTTTGTTGACTTCAAATTTGTGTTTAAAAAATAGTGTGAAGAAAATGTAAAAAACATTTAAGGCGTTTCAATTTCGTTGTTCCTAGTCGTTTTATATTATGTTCACACATATTAGTTTTTGACTTCTTTTTTTGGTGTAAGACTTTAATGTCAAATTTGTATGTATTGATATATTTACAAACAAAGGTAAATATTTTCAGTGGTGAAGTTTGTACTTTTAGTAAAGAAAAAAGTTCTATATGGAAATATTTAATTTATTTAAATTTATAAAAGCATTAAAAATAAATTTCTTACAATTTCAACAATCATTGTTTAAGAGAAAAGCACGTTCTCTTTTTCTTTTTCTCTTTTGTTTGTCGTTTCAGTCTTATTTATGGCGAAAAAAATGGCTGCTTTTATTGCATTGTTGTATTTGTTGCCTTTATGCATATACCTTGTTCAATTTTTGTACCATGGTTTTTGATTTGTTTTTTGAAAAACACAATGAAATTAAACATCACTGTTCACATATCATTTTATTGTGTTTTTCCTTTTGGCCTGTTTTTCGTCTGCCAAAATATTTACAAATTTTTGATATAAATAAAAATTTCATATACACTTTCTAATTCAAAAAATAAAAGTTTTAAACAAATAAAATTTATGAAGAAATATAAATTTCGTTCATAATTTTAAATTTTTTTAAAATTAGTTTGTTTTTTTGTGTGTTAAATAATTAAACAACTCGAATCAAGATGTTTTTTGGCTTTGAAATACATGAAAAAAACAATTTGTTTGTGTGTTTTTTAAGAAAACGACTCGTTTTTTAAAAAACATTTATATGTGAACATAGCATTAGGCCTCCAAAGATGAAATATTAAATATATTTTATCCGTTTAAATACAAATAAAGAAGTTGTAATAGTTGAACGCAACAAGTAATTTCTATGTCACAACACACTTCATCAGCACTCTTGAGATTTTACCAAGACCTCGTAAAATTGTGCCAAATAAAAATGTCTTCTATATAAGCAAATATTATTGAAATTAATAAGTAAATACATTTTTAATATGATTACTATCATAAATTAATATCTAAAATTTTTGGAAAATTAATTATGACTTACAAAAATATTTATTTGAGTTACGAAGTGTTTATTAAAACTTAATTTCAAAATCTCAGTATTTTTATTATATAATGAAGTTTACATGAAATGACTATTGATCTCTTTCTCTAAATCTAAAAGGTTGATATAGGTTTAAAACTATATAGTATTATAATAAAAGTATTGAAAACGAATTAAAAATAGTTTTGCTTACTAAATGACAATGCGCAAATATTAGCGTTGACGTGACAGGTTCTTATGCAACCTACTGTGGGGAACATTATAAATTTGTAGCATAAAAACTAATTAGTGTCTTTAAATGTAGTACCGTAATATTATTACTATTACAAACTATTTATAATATTATTACAAACAATTTATAACAAAACAATTTTTACCTATAAACGAAAATGTTTTATTATACCCTATGCTACAAATTGGGGTCTTATGCATTTGTGTTGATATTTGTAACGCATAGAAAAAACCATCAGACCACCACCGCAAAGTATACCATTCGACTCAGAACCACTTCCAGAGTCGATTTAACGATGTCCGTCTGTCTGTCCATGTAAACCTTCTAGTCAATTTACAGGATAAGTCAATGAAATTTAGCACACGATGAAATGAAATAAAAGAACGAATCCTATTGAAACAGGTTATGATCGGTCCATTATTTCACCTAGCTCCCATATAAATATCCTCCCGGAAAAGGGTTTAACGATCATAAATCCATTAAATATACCAATATTTTAATGAAATTTGGCACATATAAGTCTAAATCTGTGTGCCGAATTTCAGAAAGATCGGTCCATAATTGACAATAGCTCCTATATAAACCCCTTCTCAGCAAATCACTTTTAAGGGCATAAATCCCATTAAAATGTTAGTATCAAGTTAAAATTCAACACAAATAAGTTTTATGTAAATGTGCCAAATTTTACGAAGATTGGTCCATAATTTACCATAGCTTCCATATAAGGTCGTCTTTCGGGAATCACCCAAAAGTGAATAAATTCATATAAATATAATGAATTCGTATGCTTTATTTTACACTTATTATGAATATCGGTCCACAATTAGCTCCGAGTCTAATTAAACACCGCTCCCGAATTTTGATGTAAACAATGGTGTAGGGTATCATATGTTCCGGCTTGACCGACTATTTCTTTTTTTCTCGTTTTTTTGCACTAAAAATTACCTTATAAATCTCATTATTTATAACTCTTTTGCTACATCTCATTATTTATTAAAAATAGTTTTTTTTTTGGAAATCCCTATTTTTATCTGTTTCGTTTAGCTATCGTTTCAAATACTTTTTAACGGCCTGGCAACTTTACCCCTCGTAATACTTCTGCAAAACAGCTGTTTGACCTTTTTTCCCACACTATAGAAACACAACAACAACTGCTACGTGGTAGACAAAGAAAGAAACAACAACATATCTGAAAAATCTCATCACTACGGAGTGCAACGTAGAAAAAACGTGTTCAAAATAAAACACCAAAAACAAAAATAAATAAAAAATATATATAAACAAAGAAAATTTAAAAGCAATCAGGTAATAAATACCACATTGAAAAGGAATTGATATAAAAAATACAATTCAACAAATTGTGAAATTTGTTATAATTTGCTTGTCATTGTATAAATGTAAAAAGTACAGAACAGACTTGAGATCCATCTTCCACTGGTGTATTAAAAAGTATTAAAATATAATTTATTTCCAAACAAGATGTCCCAAATAGATAATATTATTATACAAGTAAGAGCACGTTTACAATTGTTGGGTATTAAATTGTGGCTAGAGCCTTATTATTATGATGGAGTTGGGTGTGTGGAGGAAGAAATTGAGGTGAGTTGTGTGGAAGTTAGCTTGATGATTTTTTTGTTCTTAATAAAGACTTCCTTTCAAATCTTTAGAAATTGGCTAATAATTTTAGCCAGGACTTGGGTATGACCAAATCTAATTGTAAATTGGCCTTAACAGAGTTGCAAGAAGGTGCTTTAAGAAAATTGGCGGCTCGCAAAGAATTTGAAGAGACAGGTTAGTTGGAATATATATATATATATATATATATATATATATATATATATATATATATATAAAATACCATCATAATCTTATAAGAATTATGAGAATTAAAAAAAAAAAACGATTTGAAAACGTAACAAAAATTTTTAATTATAGTTAAAAATTATATAATTTTATTATAAAATCCATTTTCCCTCCGTTTAGGTCTTGCTACCTTCAGTGTACGTCGCATTAACAATCAACAAGGCACACAAAATATTATTGAAGTAAAATGTTCCCTTAAGGCTTTGGGCAGTGAATTACAAGCAATTGTAGCGAAATCCTTAGATATAATTGATCCCAGTCGCATAAAATGCATATCATCTGGTAAAATTTTAGATCCTGATAGATCTTTAGAAAATCAAAACATTAAAAATAATCAACAATTAATGGTAATCATAAGTGAAGTGGATAGAGTGGCTGGACAAAATCAAGAAGATGCCATGTATGATCGTATACGTAAAATAAAAATAGATGTCGAATCAATAGTCGATTCAAGTCGTCAATTGTTTGAGGTAAAGTTAACCTGGAGCATTTCTTAATTGTATTTGCAAATGACTTGATTTTTTATATTTCAAGATGGAAGATCAAGATGGAAATCCTGTATTCTTACCACCCGCCGAAAATCGTGCTCTACTTATGGCCTTGGGTTACTATGAAAAGGCTCGAGCTGCCATGAAGCGTGATCATTATGATGAGGCCTTAGTTTTGTTGCTCGAAGCCGATGAAAAATTTATTACTTGTAATTCAAAGTTTTTAGAATCAGTTGACAATTATGCTTTAGTCAATTTGGATATCGTTTGGTGTTATTTGTGCCTGAAGGTATGTTGTGAATTTTTTATTAATTATTTTCATAGACATGATTTTTTATTACTTGGCCAATAAATACATATATTTAATTTATATTTAAATACATATGTATATTGATTTACATTTAAAATAGCTTCAAAAAACCGTGCGTAGAACGGTTTGTAAAAGCGAAATTAATGTAAAATACATACATATGTATTAAAAATGATTCTAAGAAGTACAGTCGTAAAAAATAAATGTAGACATTTGTTACCGATTATGGCCTCAAGGTTAGGTTACTTTTATAGTATAAATAAAATAGATATATTTGATAACTACACTCAGGCCTCTATTTAAGTTTGTTTGAAATTTCATTAGTTTATTTAAGTGGTAATTTTCCACTATAAATTTTGCAAGATCTATGTCATGAGGAGTTTCTTAATTATTAATAATAGATGTAAGTGTTGATTAAATTTTGATGGCAAATAATGGATTAAATTCGTTGTGTTTAGTTAGAATATCAGAATAGAATTTGTATAAGTAATTTAATTTCACCTCTGTACAAAAAATACTCCTTTTTTATTAAAATTTTCTATTTAAAGAAACATTTTATTTATTTCGTCTCACAAAAAAAAAGAAATAAATAAAAACAGCACCTAATAAATTATAATTTTTTTATAATTTTGCTGAAAAAATAAAATTGATGTCTTAAGTACTGAATATAATTTTTTATTTTTTTATATAAAATTGTTTGTGAAATATCGGATTTTCGGTGAAAAAATCAATTTTTTTATTTTTTTAATTTAGAATTTTGAAACAAATAACGGATCTTTAGAAAAATATTTCTCATTTATAAGTGAAAAATTAAATTTTTGGGTGAAAATTCGAATTTTTGATAAATCATCGGATGTTCTAGAAAATATTTAGTTAAAAAAAAAAAATATGATTTTTTATAAATAACGGTTATTTTGAACAATGACACGCTACTACTGAAATGGCATTGCGTACGTTATAGGATTTCTTGAAGACTTCGTTAAAAAAATTTGCAATAATCCCTCAAAATTTTGAATTATGATAAAAAGGTTCCCGAATAAATTCATCATCTGCATAACTATCATAAACTTTATAAAATTGATAACATAATTAACTGAAATCTACTATGTAACAACTAAAATTAAAAAAAGTTACACTCACAATTTGCCAACATCAAATATTATATTCTTTATAAACAAATTATTAAAATCATACTTGTTATCACTCTAACACACAAAACTAACCTCTAAATCATTCATTAAAATCCCAAAATTTCGACAGAATTCCAAATTAATAATTTAAAGTAAACAACGACCCTGAAAACTTTCAAATATTTCTTTACCACAAACAGAATGTTACTCAGCTACCTGATGCTCAACGACGCTTAGAATTGTGCGAGAAAAGTTTCCGCCGTTCATATGGCGAAAATCTGGAACGTTTGTTAACCCTTAAAGGTAATGCCTGCCCAGAAAAAGCCTTAATAATGCGTTTACATCTACTACAAGGTGTAGTACTCTTTCATCAAAATCGCCGTAACGAAGCATACGAAAAATTCGTAACTGCCGAAACAGAACTTGGAGCTCTCAAAGTTGATGATAATTTAGTGTCGGCCTTAGTAGAAATGGGATATGAACCCTTTGAGGCTCGTTTAGCTTTAAGATCTTGTAGTGGTAATGTAGAACGTTCGATAAATTTCATACACGAAAGAAAAGAAAAGTTAAAAGAGTCTCGGAAAAAATCAAAAAAAGAACGCCAACTAAATATGAAAATGTCCACTGAAAATAAAGATAAGGAATGGGTTAATCCGCGTAGTGTGTGCACACTGGTAGAAATGGGTTTTGAACGTGATATTGTGGTAGAGGCCTTAAAGCGTTGCAACAATGATGTGCCCAAAGCTGTAAGTAATCATATATAAAAGAAATATATATATATATATATTTTTCTTTACCTTTACCTTTTATTATCACAGCTTGATCTTTTACAAACCAGTGCCGATGAATTAAGACACAATTTGCCTCCCGCCCCAGAAGCTGATAATGATATTTTGGCTCAACTCCAACAACTAGGTTTCAATGAAGAAATGGCTCGTGTTGCTTTGGAAACCACACAAAATAGTTTAGACAGTGCCATAGAGTTTCTTATCAAGCTTTATGGCAATGAAACAGAATTGGTGGCTGCCATGGATCGTATGACAGCAGCTGCTGCTTCAGCATTAACCAATGACAATTATGGAGGACCCTCTACATCTTCCGGTGCCAATTCTTTAATTACAAAGGCTTTAGATAAAGCTCAAAAGGAAATGGAATCTTTAAAGGCTTATGATAGGTTTACCGAGGAAATGACGGATAATGAACAGGACTATTTGGATTTACCTTTAGTACAAGAGGAACAAATTCTCGCCGAATATAAACGCTTACTGGAACAGTAACATGTTTTATATTTTTTTTTAACTTTTTTAATCTTTTTCATTATTATTATTTTATTTTTTTTAAATAAGATTTTAAAATGTTCTTGCTATTGAGTTTAATTGTTGATAATATTTTTAAAAATATTTTTCATTACATATATTTTTTTTTTAGTTTTATTATTTACGTTATTAATTGGCCATTTAGAGATGTGACTAGATTTAGTAATGTATTAAAAAAGAATTGAAGTTTTTGACAAATAAATTTAAATTTTTATATGACTGTTTTAGAAAGGCGTAATTTAATTTCATTCCGCAGACTTTAATTTATAGCATTTCACAGACAATATGCAGAGATACTTGTTTGTGTTCAATATTAAGATTACAGAAATTTATTTCTCTACACTGAAATCAAGTTTTGTTTGAGGCAAAAACTTTTTTTGTATTAAAACTTTCCAGTTCTAAAGGAACTCGTTTTTTAAGAAATAACTTAAAGAAATTTTATATTTTTTTAAATCTAGGAAATGGAAAATGATTTCAAAATATAAATAAACATAACTATTTCTTCTTGAATCGATAATTAATTTTGTTATACATCTAATGTCATGAACTCTTTACTTTTACATAATAGTGAAGTCATATTTTATGCAAATAATATTGAATTTATATGTAAAATATATAAAATTATTTTATCAACACATTTTTCTATAAATTATTGTACCATTTATGGTAATTTATGGCTATGAACTTGTACATTGAACTTGTTACTTTTTAATTGCCTTTTAAACTATTTTAAATGTTTTTTTTTCTGTACACGTTTACCTGTATTTAAAATTGCTATATATATAATATAATACAAAATAATGGTCAAATGCTAAAAGTTGAGGATTCTAATTACAAACACAAATAGTAGAAACAAATAATTATTTCTATACTTTAAAAATAAATATAAAAATTTCACACTTGGCTGACGGGACGCAAAACAAAATTTGGATACACAATAATTAAAAAAAAAAACACAAAATAATTATCAGAAAATAAAAAGAATAAAAATACACAAAATAATTATAAATTTGATTTTTTACACAAACATACAAATTATTTATTGTGTTTGGAAAAAAAGAGAACTGTATTTAATTATATCTACATTTTTCTTTATAAAAAAAAAAAAAAAAATGTTAACATGTTTACAAGAAGTTATAGTTCCTGGTTCTAAAGCACTGTGGTTAAAATTGAACGCTAATACTATATAAATGAGAATTATGTCGCTCCAAAAAATGGAATGAAGTACTAAAAGTTTAAAATATATTTTTTTTAAGTTCTACTCTTTTTCAGGAATCAATATTTTTTTTCTATTCTGAATAATAATGAAACAATGATTTTAACATTGTGTTGTCATTGGAAAGAAGTACTCAGGAGTGAAAATGAGCTGCAGAATTTGTGGTTTTAACACAAGATGTTGATAATAGTTTCAAATATAATACTTTTTTGGAAGCACTTGTTCCTTTTTTGCTGATGTTTAATTATTATTCTTATTTGGCCATTTCTAATTTCTTCTGATAAAAAATGTATTATTTTTTAAAGGTTAAAAAGCATTCTACCAAAATATCAAAATATTTGGAACAAACCAACTAAACTACCAAACCTTCAAATATTAAAATAAATCTTCCAATTTTGGTCTAATCAGACCAAAACGGCAACGCTGCACAGTGGGTTGATCTATAGCAAAAAAGGGGATTAATTCGTGGAAGCTTTAATTTAAAAAAATATATATTTTTTATCAATGGATATTCAAAAATACGTAAAATACTACAATTTAAAATAAAAATATCTTGGAAAACATTTTTTTTTTTTTTTTAAACTTTTGTTTTTCAGGGAAAATGGCCTTTATTTAGACTTTTTGTGGTAACTTTTGAACTAAAAGCTACAAATTAATAAATCAAACTGTAAATTGAAGTATACTATTATTATATAAGATCATTTTAAGAAAAAATAGACAAATGCGTTTTATATCAGATTTATGGTTATAGAAATTATTAAAAATGAAGGCAATTTTTAAAGTGAACGGAAAAATATAGCAGAAAATCAAGAAATTGCGATTTATTTCATTTAAGATATATTTTAGACAAGTAATAGAACCAAACTTACGAAAATTTTTGTAAAAATGTTTTTATTACACTTTTAATGGCTACATTTGTTAAAAATCTTCATTTTGAACTTCCTGTGTTTCATCTTGTAGTGTAATATATTGTGATTTTTGTATAATTTCAACTGGTTTATTTTAATATAAAATTAAATATTTTTCGTTTAGGCAAATATTGGCAAAATGTTTTTCTTTATTACACAAGGTAACATCTTATAGTTTATCACTATATAAAAATGTTTACCCAATTATACCCCATAACTCATTAAAACTCTACATATATCTCGAAAATACCCCATTTTTAGGGTAATTTTTACAAAATTATTAAAAATATTTATACAACATATATTCGAATAAATTTTATTTAAGAATATAATCCACTATCTGAACTTAATCCACCTGTTTAAAAAAAGAATCATCGTTTTACAAAAACTAACAAAAATCCCATTTGGAAATTTTGAAAATTTAAATTTTTGTTACTATAAGACTATTTATGAAAAATTATTGAACTTTGAGAGAACGTATCAACAAAAGTAAACAACATGGAAGAATAAATTTCCCAGATTATGATAATTCAGTTTGTTTTCTATTACCCGGTATAAAAATTTATTGCAATATCCACACTTTAATTTTTGAATTAATCCTCGTTTTGAGTACTGTTCAACCCAACGTCCGCTGGTACCGAGTAAAAATAAACAAAATTATGTATCAATATTAATTAAAATCTTTAAGCTAAGTTGCGTTGTTTTCCTACAAGGAGCTGTCAAAGTTACACATTTTTTTTACATTTTTGAAAAAGAGTAAAAAATTAAATTTTTATCAAGTTTCTGTGTATTTTAAATAAAAAACCTTTTAAACTAAAAATTTAAAATGGAACCATGTACTATTTCAACTTCATGTATTTAAGTATAATTTTCTTTAAGTATTTGTAAATTATATTTTGTCCTAATATATTTGTTATTTTTTTTTATTTTTTTTTTTTTAAATTGTCCTAAAATACACGAATTTTTAATTTTCATGGAATGCAACTGAAAATGTCATAGGATGTTTGTTCTAAAAATTTAACATTTTGAGTTTAGAAGCAGGATCCCATATATGCTTCAAGAGCGGAGCTATAAGGATTCAAAATAGGGTACTAATTTCCCATATATATCCCAATATTTTCAACCGATTTTAGCATATTTTATATTTTTTAATTCTTGACCAATATAAAAACTAATCTAAATATTAAAGTATTGGTATCACCTTTCCCTGAATAAAATGGCATTTCGACTCATTTGCCAAAAATATCTTAGAATTATAAAAATTAATTTTTTTTCTAACTAATAAATAGAAAAAATAGAACGTGATCATCAAAATTCGTATATCACCTTTTCCTGAGTTAAAAGCCATTTTCGACTCATTTAACCCAAATGTATAGACATTACCATTCAGTCAAAAAACATCTTATAATCCTAAAAAATTCATTTTTTACTTACTAATAAATAGGAAAATTAAACGTGATCATTAATTTGTTGATATCACCTTTCCCGTAATTATGCATAATTTTCGACCCATTTAACTCTAATGTATAGACGGGAGGACGGACATTACCATTCGGCCAAAAAATCTTAAAATTTTAAAACTGAATTTTTTAATCTAATAACACTGGTCGACAAAAAAATACAGCACCATATATTAATAGTTGGACTTGATGTATTTTGATGTGCTAAACACGAATCTGCTTTCATTTTTTTCCATTAGGTCTGGATTTTTTATGGGCATGTCTAATATTTCGGCCATAGTAAGTATACTATAGTATACTCTAGTATATTTCCTTATAACTTAAGAACGGTATGTACAATTGACATAAGTGATACACCAAAAGATGCGTACTAAAAATATCTTCAAATCTTCTAAACTTCATTTTCTTATGTGCTCAATAGTTTTGAAGTTATTTTGAAATAAGTTTAAAAAAAACTTTTCATGTAAAATTTTAGATTTTTTTAATTTTTTAAATTTTTTTCTATCTTAAAGCTGCTAATGCTGCGAATCAAATAAGGCTTTTTCTTTAAAATTGCTGCATAAATCATAAACTCACAGTTAAGTAAAAATACCCATGTTACATACAATTGTATAGAAATACAGTGGTGGGCAAAAAAAAAAAAAAAAAAATATTTTTTTGTTTTTTCTTGTAACAAAAATAGGTGAACTAAGTGGATTTTGACGAGTTAAACAATGATCTGCATTCACTTTTTTTCTATCACGTACTGAATTCTTTTTATGGGCATGACTAATATCATCACCTTATTCAGCGGTCACACTATAAATTCGAGAATTGTTTGTCAAATTTAGACTATAACTCAAGAACCGTTTACACGATTTTGATAAATGATACACCAAAAGACGCATACGAAAATTGTCTTCAAGGTTTGTCAGCAACATTTTTTATTCGCTCAAGAATTTCAGAGTTATGGATCAAAATTTTCAAGATTTTTCAATTCTTTTTGATACTAATTACCAAATAACTACGGTAATATTAACCGAACAAAAAATTATGTAAATTCAGCTTAAAGACAATTTAAGAAACTTCTGAAGCATAATTAGAAATTTCAGAAATATATTTAGAAATTTCGAAAATATAAATGGAAATTTCTGAAATATAAATAGAAATTTCGAAAATATAATTAGAAACTTCTGAAATACAACTCGAAATGATGTAGAACTAATTTAAAATTAAATTTTATTACAATTTGTTTTTTCTCTTTGGTAAAGTGTGGTTCGAAGTGCATTTTGTCATTTTCAAAATTAGTTCATTTTCAGAAACTAATAAACATATTTTCACACTTCTTTCATAGTCTAACTGACACGAGTCCATATAATATTTTTGTAAAATATTATACTGGTCGGAGTCGGATGTACTATGTTATTAAACAATGGCTCTTAAATGGGGGTCCGTGAACCGCAAAGGGTCCGTAAGGACATTCATGGGGGTCGCGAAGAGATCCTGAAAAATATTTTTAATGTAAATATTATGTAGAAATCTAAATTAAAATTCCAATGAAAGCTTTATGCTTGTTAAAAGTGGTAAGATATCTATATACAAAACATCACTAAATTAAAGACAAAATTAATTTTTTTCCATAAATGCGTACTTTTGGGAATCAACTAGCTGTAGCAGCAAGAAACCCAATGAAGAAACTTGTGGTTCGATTGAAAATTTTATGTGTGATCAAATAAAGATAGTAATGCTGTCGTTTCAATGCCCTTTTCATAGAATCCATGTAAAATAAAATTGTTAAAACTTGCATGAATTCTGCGATTCCTTAATGCTGAAGCCACAAAACTTTTTCAGAGAGAAGATTGCGGCCTATAAAAATAAATTTTGCTTAAACGAATTTATAATTCAAAGACGGAAAAGCTTTTTTAATACGACTATCGATAAAATAAAGGAAACATTTCAAAAAGAGTAAAAATGTAACTCATGTCTTAAATTTTTATTCTAAATCAGCAGCTTAAAAGCGTTTTTGTTGAAATATAGCAAAGTATATCTGGTTGTTGGTTGCTAAGTCCTAAAAGTATTAGAAAAAACCATACATTTTTGTGTGGAACTATCATTTTTGCTCTTTTGTCCATCAAAACAATATATCGATCTTTTGTATTCAGCGAGATTAATAATAAATACGCATTATTCGAAAGAGTCTCTTAATATTAAGGATCTCATAAAGCAAAAACAATGTCGCAAATTATTAATATTTTTAAATTATTTTATCTTTACACAATATTTTTTTTTTTTTTGATTTGTAAACTAGTCAGAGTTGTAGAGGGACGCGCTTCCATTGCAATGTCAAAAGAGGGTCGCGAAGCAAGATCTTGTGAGAATCCCTGATATAAGAACTTGTTAAAATTCATTCTGTTTTCGTCCATTAAAATTCCCGGGAATACCGGACGAAATTCCCGGAAAAGCGGGACAAGAAAAATAGCAAATCTCCGCGGAATCCCGGGACGGGAAATCCCGGGTTGCAATCTCTACTGTTCACATATCATTTTATTGTGTTTTTCCTTTTGGCCTGTTTTTGCGTTTGCCAAAATATTTTCACAAATTTTTGTTTTAAATAAAAATTTCACACACAAACACTTTCTAATTGAAAAAATAAAATTTTTAAATAAATAAATTTTATGAATAAATATAAATTTTATTCATAATTTTTAATTTTTGGTTTTTAAACTACCCAGCAAAAACTTGGTAATGACATGTAGTTACGGATGTAGTTACTTTGTAATGACAACAACATACTGTCTGCATTACATAGAAGTTGTTTAGTAACTAATTATTTATAACCCGAATGTAAATAATTATTTATGATCAAATTTTTAAAAATATGAATTTTTATTGATTAAATTTAAAAAATAAAAAAAAAAAAAATATTTTATGTCATTTATAACCTAAAATATAACTAGTTCCTATTGTTATTACTAATCATGACTTCAATAATGCTTTAAAATCAATGCACTGTTTAATAGCTTGGAAGTAATTAGTTATTGTAATGACATCTAAGTAATGTATAGGGTAAGTAGTTGCCTATAATGTCATCACCGTGTTAAAATAATGAGTTATTCAGCTGATGTGTAAGTAGTAGAGAGCCATTACATTAGCTTCTTAACTCATTACATGGCAACCAAAGTTTTTGCTGGGTATTTGGCAATTTTTATAAATTCTTTTTTCAACAATTTTCTTTGTACTAAAAATATTAAAAAATAAGCTTGATGAATAAACTTTTATATATTCGTGGTAGTCAACTTTGATACCCTGAAGTTTATGTTGTGTTATCACAGGGTGATTAAAAGGTGATTTTTCTGAATGCTTAGGTACTACTCTATAACTTTTTTTTATACATTTTAATTCGATCCGACAAGTAGTTTAGGAGATACAGACTTATTACCAAAAATTTTCCGATTGGTTAAACTGTGCAGTTGTACATACAAGTCTTTTATTTTATAAATACCACCATTTTGTTCTTAGTAAGTAATCTATTCGAAAATTAATAAAAGCGACCTCCCCTGTTCCTACCCTCCCTATTCTCAACTTAACTGCGAAATATAAGAAAATTATTCTTACGAAATTTTAAGATGCATACTAATAGTGTACTTCATTCCACCAAGATCAGCCCGCTCAATTTTAATTTTAATTGTGGAACCTGAAAATTATTCTTACAATATTCTAAGACTCATAGTAATTGCTTTTCCACTCACTTAAGATTTGCCCGGTTAATTTTCATCTAAAGTGTGAAACTTTGATCTACTCGATATATTTTCATCTTAATTTTTGAAATTGATAGGAAAATTGTTCCCACAAAATATATCGTCACCGAAAATGCAAAACAACGTAACATCACTTTTCATAACTTTACAGAAGGCACAAAAAACTTTCTAAAATCTAAACAAATTGTCCTACAAACAAGATTTTTTTGGGTTATTACATCCTTAAATATTGCCTAATATATTAATGATGAATAATTTAATTATTATTAAATAATTTTTAAGTTATGTGGCTTACGTTTTTCAAGATTTCAATTTTATGAAGCCAAAAAAACGTAACATCAATAAAAATTTTAGAAAAATTATAATTAAAATGATTTTTGATAACTTTTACTAAAAAATTTTAATAGCTATTATATTTTTAATAATTTGCAATCTAAATTCGTAAAAAAGTTGTACAAATTTTTTTATTTTTTTTTTGTTACCAAATATGATGTTAGGTTATTTTGGCTTAAAAAAATCATTGTTTTCTTTAATATAATTGTCATTTTTTGAACTACAAGTCTGAAAATTTGTGATCACACGTATTTTAGAAAGATAAACTATATTTCATTAAAAACACAAATTTGAAAATTTTGATGTTACGTTGTTTTGCATTTTCGGTGACGATATAGACTTTAACTGTAATAGTAATTGAGATATGCAATAATTAATGTTATATTTATTGGATGTGTTACAGCTTCCCCTGGATCTACTAGTGGATAAGAAAAGTATTCCCATAAAATATTTCTCTATAATGTCTTGTATGGTGGTACCATATCCCCTGCTCTGATCGGAAAATACTTTTTTTTTTTTTTTTAATTTTTATAATTAATAATAAAATGGATTTTGTTTGTATTAAAAATTAGTATTTAGAAATAAATACTTATACTTATATTCTTAATACTGGTTAATAAACGCTTTATTTTGTAAACGAAGTTTTGTATTTAATATCTACCTATACAACATGACTTAACAGAAATATTCTTATTATTAAAAAAACAAAAAATAGTTAAATTGATGGATGTACAATTAAATAAAAGTTAATACAAAGTGTGCAAAATACATGCACGAGTTAACGGTTGATTGATTCATTTAAATAATAGTATTTAAGAATATTTAGTATTTTGTTTTAAATTTTCATTTCAGCTAACTTCCGATAAAAGTTACAGTCATTCTAAAAAATTTATTTTCCCGGAATAGTAATTTTAAGGTTATGTAAATATGCGTGATGAGCTATTTACAGTTAGTATTGGAAACCGTTAATGAGATTTCAACAAGAGTTTGAATTTTTTTTGATATGATTATTTTATAAAGTTCATAAAAAAATTCAAGATATTTTTTTGGCATCATTATATTAAAATTTTTAGTTAAAATTTTTTACATTTTGTTTTAGTATCTGTAAATTTTGTATGTAACTTAATTTTTAGAATTTTTTTAAATAATATTCTAAATTATTAAATCATTTTGAAATTAATCTGTATTCAAATGGAAATGTTCTGTCTTTAAAAAAAGGTACTTTTTCTGTTTGCTGGTCAAATTACTAAAAATGCCTTCATTTCAAATACCAATCACGTAGAATTGGGTTAAAGACAATATTTTTATTTTATTTCATTTTGTATGATTTTAAAAAACGTATGTGCTGATAAATCGTTGGACGTACGTCAGTTCAGGTATTCTCAGACTTATTATGTCTTTTAACTTGTTTTTTATTTTTTTTATAATGAATGTGTAATAAAAATAATGCATGATTTGTTTTACTTGTACATACAAACGATATTTTAACTGAAATGTTCTTTGATAAAATGTGTTAAACTAAAACACTTTTGTGTTTTAAACAAAGTACTCGAAAAGTATTTCTTATTAGCTCTCGCTCTCTCTGGACACATTTTTATACTTAAAATAATTAATTTTAAATTAATTATTTTCCTTCAATAATTAACAAGTAAAACAAGTATTTGTTGTTAATATTTTTTTAACAGAAAATATTTATTGATTACACAAGGCAACAAAATCAAAAAAAAATTTGGAGGCTTGAAAAACCACTATACAATTTTGATGTATTGTGGTTCCAGTAGTACAAATATGGTCGAAATTTTAAATTCTATGGAGAGGTTTTTTTTTTTTAATTTTTTTGTAAAATTAAAATTTTTTTTAGGCGTTTTTCCACATAATTAATGATAACTCAAAAAGTTTTAGTCCGATATTATTGAAAAAAATTTAGAAAAATTTATATTTACATAACCTTTAATCTCTTCATATATTGCGTTTCAAATTGCTCGGTAGTTTTGGAGTTATAATAAAAAAAATTAAACAAAAAATTTATTTTTTTTCGTGAAAATAGCAAGTTTTTTGATTTAAAAAAATCGTTAAAAATTGAAAACGACAAAAACTGTTCTTGGATACAAAAAATGGGCGTGGTCCGCCCACTTTATCGGCAACTTTCCATATAAGGTGAAATGTCAACGAAATTTTGTACAAGTAGTTCAAGGATCAATGTAAACTAAGAAATAAAAAATGGGCGTGGTCACCCACCTTACCGCCCTCCTCCTATATAAAGAGATGATGGTAGGTATATATTAGGGTGTTCGATTATTCGACTTTTTGAAGAAACCGGTTTTCGAATAGTTCGAATAGTTGGTATTTTGAAAAAACCGGTTGCACTTTTTTAAATTCAGAAACCGGTAAACCGGTTTTTTTGTTGAAGTTAATATTTCTATCAAAAAACTACATTTCTTAAAGAAAAAATCAATAAATATTTTTTATTTTATTTTATATATTAACTATTAACCCATTAAGAACGAGAAAAAAAGTTATGGTCGGTCAAGGCCGACAATAGCCTACACCATTGTGTGCATCAAAATTCGGGGAGGGGTCTTTTTTCTAGACCTGTGGAATTATGGACCAGTACTATGGTCAATTATAGACCGATCTTCATAAAATTCGGTATACAGGTTTAAACGTATATAGAACTTAGATGTGCAAAAATTACTGCTACATTTAAGGGATTTATGATCGTTAAACCCCTTTTCTGGTAGGTTATTTGTATGGGGGCTATAGGAAATAATGGACTTATCATAACCAATTTCAACACGCTTCGTTCTTGGACTATAAGAAACCAAAATTGCGACCTGTATTTTGATTACAAGTTTTACATGAATGGATAGACGGACATCGTTAAATCGTCTTAAAGCCGATTGGTACAAATGAAGGTGGGTCTTAGACCAATATTTTTGGGTGTTACAAACATCACTACAAACGCATAATAGGCATGTAGGGTATAAAAATAGTAAGAAAATAATCATATTAACATTTACTTAGCATAAACAGAAACCGTGGGTTAATATGAAAAAAGCAAGAATCAATTTTATTGAAAGGATTCTGTAGGTGAAACTCTTTTAAAACAAAATCTTTGAAAAACAATTTCTTCGCTGAATAAAAAAAACTAAAACATTTAAATTAGGTGCAAAAATATTACATTGAGGATAACTATTACTTATTTATTTAATCTTAAACTATATTTTTAAGCCATTAAAAATCATACTTTATGAATATTAAAAAAATAATCATAAATTTCGAATCAAATATCAATATTTAGTGCATGGATTTTGAAATAAAAAGGTATTTTTAAAACCGGTTTTTTGTGCTGAAAAAACCGGTCTATTCGACATTCGAAAATTGAACATTTTGAAAAAACCAACAGCACATTGACTGAAAAAACCGGTTTAAAAACCAGTTGGAAAACCGAGTCGATCACCCTAGTATATAGATTCGGTAAAGCCGAATATAACATTCTCGCTTGTTTTTTAAATTTTTTTTACAAAGTTTATATTTTTTGCCTAAAAATTCATAACTTTGAAACTATTGATCGCATCAAAAACAATTATATACATCATTTAAAGATATTGTTAGCCAAAATTTTTGTAAATTTAGTTTAAAAAAAATCGGACAAGTTGTTTTTGAGTTATGACAACATAACTGGAGAAATTTTTCAAAAAACTAAAATTTTGTGAAAATGAGCTAATTCACTTAATTGCGATTAAATTCGAAACGAATCAATCTATTTTTATGATCGATATCTCATTTTGTTGCTATTACATGTGGCGTTACGATAAAGCAATAAATCAGAACAGTTTTTGTCGTTTTCGATTTTTAATGATTGTTTTAAAACAAAAAAACTTGCTCCGAAACTACTGAGCCGATTGAAACGCAATATATGAAGGAAAACGCCTAAAAAAATTTGTAATTTTACAAAAAAATTAAAAAAAAAACTCTCCATAGCATTTAAAGTTTGGCCCATTTTTGGACTATTGGAACCATAATACATGAAATCTATATAGTAGTTATTCAAGCCTTTTTTTGTTGTTGACCTGTGTTATATTAATTAAAAGATGTTTAAAACAAGCACTGCCCAGTGGAGCGTAAATGCAGAAGCTTTAAACTTTTGATTCAGCTGGAATAAAAAAAAAAAAAATAAAAAAAAATTGTAGAATTTCGTAGCTTGTAATCTCGAGGTCCAATTTTCGATGACTCTGGCGAATAGATTATAAATTTGAGCACACAACCTCTATGAAAATGCTGTGTTAAATTCACAACTTTTCTGCAATGCCTATGAGTAAATTACCGTGTGGGTAAATTACCGTTGCATAAATTAAAATTTAATTTTACTCAAATAATTTAATATATTATAGTCTTTATTTAATAACAGCTACTTTTTTACGTACTTAAAAAATAACTTTAATTTGTTTATATTATTTTTACGTTCAATTATCTTAACATAAATTTACAATTAAAATTTTATTAAATTAATTATCTTTAATTAAAACCATAAGTTGTTGGGATATTCAATGAAATGGTTAATTATGTCAGATTTAAAAATTAATTATCTATTAAAAAAAATTGTATTGTCATTACAACTTTCAAAACGCGTTGAATTAAAAGTATTTTAATTTAAATAAAACCTTTAAACTTTAACAGATTTTTTAAAATTAGAATCAATTTGCAAAATGCTATATACAAATTAGCATACTGGTTGATACTTTTGCAAAACTAGTTTTAAGAGTAAAACTTTTAATTTCAACACCATGAGTTATCGCTGCAATTAAGAAAAGAAATATTGATGTAGGAACTTTGTTTTTTGTATGACAAATAAAAAGAAATTAAATTTTCTATAGAACAATTATTGAAAATTTTGTTTTATAAGTCTTTTATAAATTTATCGAAATCTGTTTAAAAGAAAAAGATAATTTATCGAAATTTTCAATAAATGATAATTTAGCAAAATTTACTTTAAATTGCATATTTATGAAAAATTTTGTATAAAAAGAAAATTTATTGAAAATTTTCTATAAAAAAATGTCTAGAATATTTTCTGTTAAAAAAAATTTCAAAGTGAGGGGAGGTGTTTTACAAAATTAGGCCTAAATTTTACAACAATTTTTCATAAAGAGGAAATAACATCGCATTAAAAAAATGTAAACCTTCAAAATGAATTTTTTTTATGGAAATTGTCTATTAATTATAAAATCGCATACATATTAATTTTCTTGTAAAAATAACATCGTATTGTAAATTTTCTATAGAAAATAATATTGCATTGGAGATTTTCTACAGAATTTTACATCGTATTAATAATTACTTATAGAAAATAACATCGCTTCGAAAAATGTCTTTAATCTATTATATAAAAGAATAACGGCTGAGTGATTGACTGACTGACTGACATACTTGGGGATTCATCATAGCACATCCCAAACTGTTAAAGCTATAAAAATGAAATATGGACTGTAGATTGGTCTCCTACCACCATCAAAAAGATGGGGGTAAAAAAAAAGTTGAATATATATCGTTATTCATTTAAAAAATAATCGGATGGGTGTCTGGTACTTTTTTGAAATTCGGCTCTTTTAAGGAGAAAATAGGTAAAAACTTTAATTTGATACTTTTTTGGAACCCTATCTATCTTTTAATCCGGTAAGCATAGAGATAAAATATGCATCAAATTAGTCGCTTATTAAAAATTAGCGAATACAAGTTTGGTACTTTTTGGAAATTCGAACGTTTAAGGGGTAAAAATCGTACCTGATTTTGGTACTTTTTTCACAAAATATTTTTTTCTTTTTACTGACACATACATATGAATATTTTAACATTAGATCCCAATACAATACAATTTAGAAATCCATTGAAATACAATCTTTGTTACATTCAGGGGGAATAAAAAGTACCAAAAAGGGGATAAAATCTTAAATTTAATTTTATTCAAATTAAATAATGCACACATGAACTTAAGTACATCTAGTTCTAAGTAAGTGAAAATTCACAGGAGGGAAATTTGTGGAACTTTTTTTATCTTCTAATGGTACTTTTTGAATCTTCTATAATATTGAACCTAGAAACATGAAATTAAAAACATATGGTTCTAAGTGAATGAGAATCCATACTAAGGGACTTTTTTGGGACTTTTTCATTGTTCTAATGGTACTTTTTGAATTTTCTAATTTTCTTTCTTCCATGGTACTTTTTGAATTTTCTATAATATCGAACCTAGAAATATGAATATGTATATGGTCTAAATGAATGAGAATTTAGAAAAGAGAATTTGTGGTACTTTTTTTTTTCCTCTAATGGTACTTTTTGAATTTTCTATAATATTGAACTTAGAAACATGAAAGTGAAGACATATGGTCCTATGTGGGCAAGAATTCAAGAGGAGAAGTTTGTGGTACCTTTTCGTTCTTCCAATGGTACTTTTTGAATTTTCTATAATATTAAACCTTCAAATATGAAATTAAAAATATATAGTCCTAAGTGTGGTACTTTTGCATTCTTCTAATGGTGCTTTTTAAATTTTCTAAAATATTTCTTAATTTTTGGTATTTCATTTTGTTTTTTTCTAAATAAAAAGGCTACCAAGTTTTTATCTGGTCTATGTAGGAGTACAGTAAGATCGGGTTAAATGCTATATAAAAGTGAATCTGTGTTGCTTAGTCTGTCTGTTTTAGAACTTTGTTTCGATGCTTTTATTTTATTTCAATACAATTCTTAAAAAGAATCTACGCTAACGAAGTAGCGGGTATACTGCTCGTTTTTCTATAAAACAGCTTCGCATTGAAGATTTCGTATATAGAAAATTACATAGCATTGAAAATTATTTATAAAAAAACAAAGAATTGATAGTTTTCTGTGAAAATATATTAGATTATTTTGTTCATTGAAAATTATTTATAGAAAATAATATCGCATTAAAAATTTTGTTTAGAAAATAACATTGCATTTATAATTTTCTATAAAAGAGTAATTTCTATAAAAGAATAACATATATAGAAAATAACATTACATTGAATGTTCTCTATAGAAAATAATATATCATTGACAATTTGTAAAGAAAGTAACATTGCATTGAAAGTTTTCGATGGAAAATAACATAGGATAACAAATTTGGTATTAAAAAAAACATCGCATTACTATTTTCTTATTGATAATAACATCGTATAGAAAATTTTCTTTAGAAAATAACATCGCATTGTAAATTCTTTATAGAAAAGAACATCGCATTGAAATTTTTTTATGGAAATACATAGCATTTAAAGTTTATAGTAAAAAAATTACATAACATTTATTTATTCAGAAAATAATATCGGATTAAACATTTTAGAAAATAACATTGCATGAAGATTTTCTACAGAAAATAACAACGCATTAAAATTTTTCGATAGAAAATTACATTACATTGAAGATTTTCTACAAAAATCAATATCGCATTTAAAGTTCTCTATAGAAAATAACATCGCATTGAAAATTTTGGTGAAAATATATTTGCATTAAATGTTTTCAATAGAAAATTACATAGAATAGAAAATTATCTATAGAAAATAATATCACATTGAAGACTTTTTTTTACAAAAAATAACTGCATTGAAAGTTTTCCATAGAAAATAGTATCGCATTGATAATTTTTTGTTGATAATAAAATTACATTGAAGGATTTTTGTAGAAAATAATATCGCATTGATTTTTTTTAGAAAAAAACATCGTATTTGAAATATTTAATAGAAATTTGCTTTTAATTTGAAATTTTTCATAGAAAATTATCTTCAGAAAAGAACATCGGATAAAAATTGTTCATTAAAAATAACATCGCATTGAAAATTTTCTATTGAAAATAACATTACATTGAAGAATTTTTGTAGAAAATAAAATCACAGTTTAAAATTTGCAAAGAATATAACATTGCATAAAAAATCTCCTATAAAAATTAACATAGAATGTAAAATTTTCATTGGAACACACAAAAATTCTTTCAATTATTTTATTTTTATTTGTGAAACAATAACGTATATATTTATATAAATTTAACCTTTGACTCTAATCAGTCATTAAACAGGTTTTTAAATTATTTAACATTTATAGTAAATATTCTATAATGCAGCAAAAAAAAAAAAAAAAACTATCAACTGGCACGTGTTATTTTTCGAAACAAATGTTTTGATTTTTATTAAGGTATTTTTTTTTAAATAAACCCGGCTAAAAATATACATATGTATGTATGTTCAATCCAAAATTTTTGTATTAAATTATACTTAACAAAACAACCTTTGTTTTCTATGGCTAAACTTCAACATTAGCTTAGCAACATGTAGCTAAACATTTGATCTACAATAATCTATGCATCAAATCGAAACATAAACAAAACAAATTCAAATCAATAGTTGTGTTGTTATTTTAATATCGATTTGCTTTTGATACTAGAAATTCTGAGTTTATTTTTTCGATGTTTTTTTTTTACGCTTAGTGAGAGCTTAACAAAACAAATTATTTTGAATATTTTTACAAACTCTTTTTCAACTTTAAGCTCAGTTTTAAAGCGGCAATCGGTGACAGCAGTTGTTGTAAGCGGTTAAAAAATAAGCGAAAATAAATTAAAAAAACTGAATGTAAATAAGGTGCAAATAAAATATAAAAAAGAAATCTAAAAATAAAATTAAAAAATAAAAACAAAACGAAAAAAAAAAAAAAAAAATTACATAAAATTAAAAAAAAAAAAATAATAATAATAAATTAAAAGAAATTTTTGTAAAAAAAGTGGCAAATTTTAAAAATCATATATAAATTAAAAGGAGAATTGTGTTTTTAGTTCAAAAAATCTTTACAAAATCCCCAAAAAAAAGTTTTAAATCTCAAATGTAAGTCAGTGTGATTTTGAAATATTTTAAATACCAAATTCGTTGTAAAGAAAACGAAAAAAAGCAGCTATAACTACTTTATAGAAATACACACAAACAAATGCGTTAAAAATAATAAAAAAATCATAAACGGAAAGTGAAACTGGATTTTTGTTTTTCTTTTGTATTTTCTAGTTTTTGTTCATTGTTGTTGTTGCATATTGTTTTTATTTTTATTTTTAGTTTTGTTTGTGTTTTTTTTTTTTATGTGCATCATTCTCATGTTTTGCCAATTTTGTCAAAATAGCCCAGAGTTGCTTTTTTGTAATAATCATTATAAAGTAGTGATTAAAAAAGTAAAACAAAATTAAATAATAGTTTTTAAAAAAATCAATCTCTTAAAATAGTAATATTATGTCAAAAAGTTAATTTATTTAATAGTACATACCTATTTTAAACTAGAAAATATAAGTATCAGCAAGTTGAGTTTTTTTTTTTAAATAATAAAATATGAAACACTCGACTGAATTTGAATAAAGAATTGCTGTGGTTTTAAAAAATTCGTGGATAAAGAAAATAACATCGTATTTTAAATACATTTAGAAAATAGCATTGTAAAGTGTGCATAAAAAATAGCATTGCATTGAATATTGGCGAGAGAAAATAATATCGCATTAAAGATCTTCCTTAAAAAAAATGTCTATAGAAGATATTATAGTATCATTGAACATTTTTAATAGGATTTAAAATCGTATTAAAAATTTTCTATATAATATAATATCACATTAAAAGTTTTCTATGAAAACTAACATTGAATTGAACATTTTCTATATAAAATAAGATTAAATTTTTATGAAAAAATAACTTCGCATCGAACACTTTGTTTAGAAAATAACATCTTATGGTATTAAACATCGCATTAAACATCGCATTATAAACTTTCTGTGGATAATAACATCGCGTTGAACATTTTTGATGGAAAATAATATCACATTAAAAATTTACTACTAAAAAAACGCAGCATTGAAAAGATTATATTGAGAATTGAGATTTAATATAATATCAAATTGAGAATTCCCATTAAAATATGTCATCGCATTGAACATTTTTTGTAGAAAATAACATCGCATTTAAAATATTCATAGAAAATAACGTCGCACTGGATATTTTTTATAAAATATAATCTTGAATTGGAAATGTACTATAGAAAAAACATATTGAAAATAAGTTTTTAGCAAATGTTATCTTAACAAAATAACATCGAATTTGAAAATTTCTGTAGAATAAGATTAAATATTGCACAGAAAATTACATCACATTGAGTTTTCATAGAAAATATCATTGTTTTTGAAATTGTGCATTAAAAATAACATCGCATTAATTTTTTCTTTAGAAGATAACATCGCGTTGTACATTTTGTTTTTAGAAAATAACATTGATTTATAAATATTTCATTTAAAATTAAAAAAATAAAAAATTTTCTGTAAAAAAACATCGAATTCAAATTTTTATCACATTTAAAATCCTCCATAGAAAATAATATTGCTTTGAAGATTTTCTATATAAAGTAATATCGTATTAAAAATTGTATAGGAAATAACACTGCATTCAGTTTTCATTGCATTTGAATTTTTTCATAAAAAATAACATCGCATTGTATTTTTTCTATAAAAATTATCATAGCATTGAATTTTCTTTTATAGAACATAATGTTGAATTGGAAATTTACTATACACTAACGGAAAAAATTCGATTTAAAATCAACAATGTGAGCACAACACATTGGTAATTTACGGTAACAGATTTTTAATACCTTTCGTTAACAAATTTAATAGAAAACATATGTAATTTAGCAATTTGATACCGAAATGGTTTCAACTTGGTACCAATTAGGTATCGATTTTCAATAAGAATTGAACACGCAGTATTTAATTTAAATACATACGGTGTAGATTCACTATTGACACAGAATGGTATCGCTTTTAACACGTATGTGATTGATATTTCTCTGGGTGTAAAATATAACTTCACATTGAGAATTTTCTTTAATAAAAGTTATCTCATTCAAAATTGGTTTACCAAATACATACATTAAATTTGATATTTTCTGTAGAATGCAATATCTAATTTAAAATTTTCCATATTATCGCATAGAAATTTGTCGAAAGAAAATAACATCGCATTGAATTTTCCTTAAATTTTTCATCAAAAATAACATATTTAATTCTTTCTATTGAAAAAAAAAAAAAAAAAAAACATTGTATTGGATAATTTTTTAAGAAAATAACATTGAATTGGTTGTTTTTTACAAAATATAGCATTAAGTATATTCTTTTGCAAATATTATCGCATTGACATTTTTTTTTTACAAAATAACATCAAATTTGAATATTAATGTAGAACATAATATAAAATTTTGAATATTTCAAAGAAAATAACGTTAAATTAAATTTTTTATGTAGAAAATAACATCGCATTAATTTTTTTTTTTTTTTAATTTTACATCAAAATTAACATCGCCTCTGACATAATTTTTTTTTAATCTCTTGCCAAATTCTTTTTCTCGTTCGATTTCAAACATTTTTATATATTTTGTAGGCACTGATAAGACCTAAAAAATTCTTGCATGTTTTATTTATCTCTTATAGTTTTTGAGTTATGCGTTTTTAAGTACCTTAATTTTGCATGTTCAGTTTTTTTCATATATATCCTAATATTTCCGACCGATTTTATTTGTTTTTTCTTTAGCTAATTAAAGAACAAAATTATCTATTGAATAAAAAAAAATGAAGTCGCTATTTTTACCGAGTTCAAAAATAAACGATTTTGAATTTGAAAATTGTAAAAATTAAGACTTTTTGTGTTTTTTTGGCCTAAAAAGTATTTACACTCTTTTTTCTCTAAAGTAATTACAAATAATAATTTTATACTTTTCTGAAAGGTATCTTCACACAGAAGACTTTAAAATAAAAAGCAAGCCCAATAACTTAAATGGTCAAGCTACACACCCTCCCGAATTCGACCCATTTTATATGAAAGTTTTGATTTTAGTCTATATTTTCTCAAATCCCAAAGCACAAATCGGCAAACGGAATGAAGTTTAAGAATCTATAATATGTTATTAAAGGTTTTCAATCAAAATCTACGGGACTGCGGAAAAATGTGGACTTTATAGCTGAAAATGTGAAAAAATCCATTTTTGGAATTTTCGGCGTTTATTTGGGAATTGTGGGATTCCTTTTACAAAATACTTAAAGTTTTTCACTTTCTTCACTTTCACTTTCTCATTTTATACAATAAAGTCTATATCCACCGAAAATTTCGTACAGATATCTTTAATAACAAAGATTTTATTACAGATAAAATATTTACAGTTTCTCAAAAAAAACAATTTTTTACAAAAATATTTTTATTGCAAAAATCGAAAAATTTTATAATCTAGAATTTTTTCATCTAAATGACATTGCTTAGCTGTCATAATTTTTCGTTATACAGAAAAATATTGAAATCAATATCTTTTACAAACCGAAACTATTCCACTTTAAAGTTTATTAAGTCACGGAAAATCCAACCAGCCGATCTGAAATTACAGATTTATTTCCAAAAAAATTCGATTCTGCCTAACTGTGCATTGCATTGGGAATATTCAAGTCTGCCACACATTCCGAACGGAATGGTTTTAATTCCGTATTTTAAATTTCGATCGATTTTTCTTTTACTTCTTCAGATTCCGATTAATTCTGTTAATTCAAAAATATATTAATAAATTGTTATTTTCGAATTAAAATTTGCATTGTGATGCAGTGCAAATCAAAATTAATGTTTGAAGAATAAAAATTTGATTTTAAATGTTGAGAAATACAAAAAATACAAGCGAAAATCAATTCCACTTTGAAAATTTGAAGAATGTTTTTAGAAGAAGCAAAGTACGGAATTAATTCTACTTTCGAACGGAATGGTTTTCTTTGACAGGCGTGATTATTTAGAAATTGTTATCCCATTGACAATTTTCTTTACAAAGTAACATTGAATTGAATAATTAATGTTGACTCAATGTTATTTAAATTTAAAATTTTTCATAGAAAATAATATTCTTTAGAAAATAAATATTAAAAGTTTTCATAAAAAAAAACTATATCAAAGCTTCTGCAATTCCAGAACCTCCTTTTAATGACAATACAATGTCTTTTTTTTTTCTGTCCAAAATTGTTTATTAAGCTCCACTCACTTTTCGCTAATACAAATAAAGTCAATCATATTCCTGTTCTACAAGTGATATTTTAGAAACAAGAATTTGGAATAACATTTTGTTTATAGTTTTTAATGCATTTTAAAATTGTAAAGAATTAATTAAATCAAATGTATTATTTAAAAAATAACGTTCCAAATATAAATTTCCTGTTAAGTTTCAATAAAAATTCATGTTACCATTATACAAATATTGAACGCTAGTGGACCAGTTTTTTAGTTTTTAGTTTAAAGCTAAACAATATTTAAATATTCAAATAAAATAGAAAACAATACCATGAAATAAAATACATTTCTTTGTCTAGAAAATAATAGAGTGTACTAAAAATTTCGTTAAGTTACCCGAAATCTTTCTTCATATGTATATGACATAAGATTTTAATGTCAATGACATGTAATTAGCATAACATATAAATGCGTTTCATGACAAATTATATGTTTGATTATAAAAGTTTAAACATCTGTGAAAAAATGGTAAATTAATAAAGTTCACACACGCTTTTTTTGTTTAGGCTTAAGTTTAAAAGATTTTGCTTAAATTTTAGTTTTTGCAAATTTTTTTTATTTATTTATTTCTTTGTTTTTTTCAATGTGTATTTTAGATTAAATATTTTTTTTCTAATTTTATCAATTATTACTATCAGTTTTAGTCATTCAATTGTTTTGAAATTTGTTTAATTTCTACATGTGTTTTAAGAAAAAAACTTTAATCATGATAATATTATTTAACAAGATCTATTGAGTATTAAGCTTATTATTGTAAATAAAAATGAATACAAATTCATGTACGCTTTAATACTTTTAGTCTATGAGTAAAAATTAAAATAATAAAATAGCGTATTAGGAAATTTGAAATCATACATTCTCTCACAATCAGCAGGACAAAATTCAGCAGGTTGTTTTTAACTCCTAAAATTACTTATTTAAATAATTCTTTAATCATTATTTTCATCTTGAGAGATCTATGTCTGTATGTCGTCAACTTGCTTTGCCTCTTAAAATAAACTCTTCAAATCTAACTAAACTTTAATCAAATGAAATAAAATTCCTCATACTTAATAGACTTTAGCATTAAATTAATGACAGCTCAGACATTATTATCTAGAATTTACAAAACAACAAATCTTATGACAGACAAATCGTGTATTTATTGAAATAGAAAAAAATTTAATTTTTGTTTTTAATTGTCTGCTGAACAAGTTTATTTATATTTTATTTATTTTTTGGCTTTAAAATAAATATTAGGAGAAAAAAATCTCTCAACTAACGTAATAAAAACCGGCATTTTGTCTACCATTAGTGTTTTTTTCCCAGTCTTGCTGTTTAACAATTAATGTTTATGAGTTTTATAATTTTAATAGAATTTTAAAAATAAAATTCCCATATTGCTAATAACACGATTTGAAATTAATTTAAATAAATTTCTGAAAAAAGAACTTAAGAACACAATAAGTATTATTATTGATGGGATATATAATTTAAAGATAAATTAGAAATAAAATTGAATAAATTATAGACTTTGAACTTTAGAATCCATCAATTTGAATTTAAACTATTAGCATAATCAAATTAAGTAATATTTTTTAGAAAATTTAATTTATTTTTTTGTAAATGTGATTTAAACGAAATAAACAACAGGGAAGAACCAGAAATTTGATTAGGAATATTTATATAAAAATCCGCAATAGGATATTAAATAGATAGATTTTAATAAAATGTTATTTTTTTGTAAATTATCTTATAGTTTATTTAAAATTAGTTTCAAAATAAACTATTTAGTTATAAAGTTATTGTTTTTCTGATGGTAGTACTTGAGCATATTTTTTTTCTTCATCTCTTTACAAAGGTTTTTTAATCTTTGAAATCGGACTGGATTTTTTTTTAACTTTTTCATACTTGAAGATGTTATCTTTGACAACCTGTAGTTTATTTCGCAGAGGACATACACTGAACAAAAAATGAGCAGTAAATATGGTAAAATGGGGTGTAGAATTGAAGAAAAGTAGATTAAATATCAACCAACAAAATCGTTATTCAATTCAAAAGAATTTTTTGTTAATTTTTCGGAAATTAGTTAAATCGACGAAAATTCTTCAATATGACTAATTCAAATAGTTAATTAAAAGGTAGTTAATTTGATTAATTAATTTTATTCATTTTGACAAAAATTTTGTCAATTCTAAAATGCTGTTTTAACCCTTGTAGGAAAATTGACCATAAGTTGCTATCATCAGAAATAAAACAAATACGAAATTTTAAACACTTTAATAATATTTATTGTATAAAAAAGTATATTTCATAGTAGAAAATCAACATTAAAAAATATATAGAAAATTATTTAATTATAATTAGTACAAATTTACATAGCAAAAGTTTTAATTCTAAGTAATTTTATGATAAAGGGTCTAATACGTTTTCAATAAGGTAAAATAAACCAAATAAACTACCATCTGAAATATTGAAGAAATTCTCTTATTTTATAAGTTGTAATAAGGAGTGAGATCGAAAAATTCTTAACATACATAATATTCAATAACTTGGAAACGGTTGATCTTAGAGTTTTCATTATTTTTTTTAATCATTTGATAATTTAGCACAGATCACAGAAATATATAATTTTTATGGTTCTAACCACTAATTTTAAAATTGTGGACCATTTTTGAAAACCCTTTCTTTGGAGATTTGATAGTTGCTTCAGTCACTTTTTTGGAACAGTGTGCACATCTTCTTTTAAAATCTTCAGTATTTTGGGACACCATTTTTGTGCTCTTCAATTCTCTTTATACAAGAGCTCAATATCTCCCCACAGGTAAGCTATGGAGAATTTTAAAAATTTACCTCTCTTGGTACAAAAACTATGTTATTGTTTTGGTACCACTCCAGAGCTTTCTTACCGTAGTGACATGATACCAAATGGGTCTAAAAATATGTGGACACGTTGTGCTTTCTTAAGAAAAAAAGAAGTATTTTTTGCAACTATTTTTTTATGCATATTTTGGCATTTTTAGATTCGAATGTATCAAATGACTCTCCTGTTTTGCCGCAACTGCAAAAAGCTTGTCATACCATGATTTTTGTAAAAAAATTTTGCTGCTTTTGGGTCTTAAACATATCTCCAACATTGCTTCAAGCATTAGTAATAAAAATTTTTGAGACACAAGCTGCGAAGATTCTGCCAGCACCTACGTTTCTTCGTCAATTATACAGCTTGAGTATTTTTGTATGAAATTTGGTTTTAAATTCCGAGTCCTATATTTGGCTTGTAATTTTTTTTGCAGAATTCCAGTTTGGAATTTTTTGAACTTTATATGTTATCAACTTTCCCATTAGCTTTAAATTTTCGCACCAAATAGACGAAGCACTGAGAAAACGAAGCACTACCAGATGTGTTTGGAGTTCCTTTCAATATGCCTTCAATTTTCTGGCCTTCCCAATATCATGTGGTCCTTTTTTTTTACCGAACTAGGTTTCACATCAATAGTCAAATTCTCCTGATACTGTTTAATAACATTAGAAACGGTTTTACGGACGACATTTAATTCTGTGGCCAATTATTTGTAAGACCTATTTGGATTTTTTGAAATTTTTTAATAACTTGTAGGACGTAAATCTTTTTCGTCACTTATTTTGATGAAAATAAGGACAAATTAACATGGTTGTTATTAAAAATAATAACTGAAGTATTTTTCCATGATAACTAGATCAAAAAAAATTTTTAATATTGATTCCGAAAAAAGTTATGAGGCAAAATGTGTGTTAAGATTTTTTCGATATCACTCCTTTTATTACCTTAAGGTACATTCTCCATTTGTATCATATTTTGTTACAAAAGTTTGTTTGCTGGATCCTTGATATGATCATTGTTGCATTTTGTGCCACCCATGGATTTGCAGATAAGTTAACATTTTTTTAAGGAGGATTATATATTGATCGAGACTTGTTTGTTTTCGAAGTATATCTGATTTAACACAAATTCACTCTTATTTTTCACTACGTTTTATTTATTCGAGTATTTATATTTGTATAAAAAATTTTTAAACTAAATTTAAATTTATTGACACAAAACACGTGCACAAGCTTTATTATTAGTAGTTCAACTGATCTTTTTCACTATGTATTTTCTGTATTGAAGAAATTTCTTCAGTTCTACATATGTTTCTTCAATTTGACTAAAAAAGGGTATTTAAATTAACGAAATTTATTCAATTCTACATGCCTTTAGTAAATTTGAAGAAATTTCGTAAAATTTAAGAATTTTATTCAATTTGACTAAAATGAATTAGTTAATATTAACGAAATTTCTTAAATTCTACACGTCTTTAGTAAATTTGAAGATATTTAGTCAAATTGAAGAATATTATTCAATTTCACTAAAATAAAATTGTTAATTTTAACAAAATTTCCTCAATTTTACATGCTTTTAGCTAATTTGAAAATATTTATTCAAATTGAGGAATTTTATTCAAATTGGATAAAAAATATTAGTAAATTTTAAAATTTACGAAAAGTATTAATTAAATTAACAGAAAATTTATTCAAATTAACTTCTTTTAGGGACGTTAAATTGAATAAAATTTTGTGTTGTTTTCTTACTGCCAATTGTTTAAGAGTTACTGCCAATTTAACTAAATTTTCGTAGATTTAACAGATTTTTTAACGAAATTTTATTCAAATCAAATATTTTTGACAAAATTTTTTTTAGTAGATTTGAAGAAAATTTGTTGATTTGAAGAAAAATTCTATTGATTTGAAGAAAAAAAATCTGTTAATTTAAATATTTTTTTTCGTTAAAATTCTACGAAAATGTATCGTCAATATTACCTACGAGATTTGGTTCAGTGTAGCCAATGAAACTTGGTAAGGCGGTCAAGTACAATTAGCAAGCCTATGTATCCAGTTTTACTTCTCGGATAGGGTCCTAAATGGTCGACATATAATCGCTGAAAAGGTCTTACAGATGAGATTTGGTTTCCCAAAGGTGGTTTCATGATGAAATTAGGGGCTTTTGTTTCTTTGCAGATCTCACAGTTTCTTATAATTTACGCACATTTCTAGCCATGCCAGGCCAGTAAAAGTTCCTTCGTAGCAAATCGAACGTTTTAACCATTCCACCGTGAGAAGAAGTCGGAGTATAATGGGAGCGTTTTATGGTTTCTTCGCGTAATCTATAAGGTATCCATAATTTAAATGTGAGATTTTCTTGTTCTTTTTGGCCAGAATAGTGTTCTGTACGTATGTATACGTATTTATCATATATTTTTACAGCGGGATATTTAGATTGATTTTATGTTATTTTCTCTTTTAAATCATTATAGTCCGGATCTTCAAAATAGGGTGAATTTAAGTCGATTTCCGTTTCCACGATTTCTATGCCATTTATAGTGTCCACTGGTATTCTGGATAAAGTATCAGGAATTATATTTTCTTTGCCCTTTCTATGGCTTATAGAGAATGTATAGGGTTGCAATTTGAAGACCCACCGAGCCAGTCGTTAACTTAAATCAGATTGTTTCATCAACCAAAGAAGATTCAAGTGATCTGTTACAACTTCAAACTCCTGCATTTCCAAATAGCAACGGAACTTTTTAATGGCTTCCATAGCTGCCAAGCATTCCCGCTCTGTGACTGAGTAATTACGCTGCGCTGCATTAAGCTTTTCACTCATGGGCTTTACTTCACCTTGTTCATCCAGTTGCACCAATGCCATAATCATTCGTGTCACAGTGTAGGAAAAACTTTTTTGAAAAGTCCGGATTTGTTAATACAGGAGCAGTTGTAAGCTGACTTTTTACTCTCTCAAAAGCTTTTTGAGCCTCAGGTGTCCACAAACATTTCTTCTTGGTCGATAAAACATCTGTTATAGGGCATAGTTCTGATGAAAAATTTGCAATAAATCTGCGATACCACCCCGCCAATCCAAGGAATCCTCTCACTTCAAATTTTTCGGAATAGGCTAAATGACTGTCGCACTAATCTTTTCAGGATCTGTTGTTATGCCTCCGTCCCTTATCACGTAGCCCAAATAGTTCACCTTTGTCACACAAAATTTGCTCTTTGCTACATTTAGTGTCAGGTTGGCTTTCCTAAACTGGGAGGCGATTCTAACTATGACCTTAATATGCGATTCAAAATCTTCTGAAACGATGACAAGGTCATCTAGATAACCGAACACACTATTTTTTAGATCTGGAGGTATAAGTTGATCTTCAATTTCCTGGGACTGTGAAAGCTGTTAAGGGTCTAGAATCTATATCAAGACCAATTTGCCAGTAAGCATCTTTAAGATCTAATTTCAATATCATATGAAGGGAGCCTGGCGAAGATGCCACCAATATTTGGCAAAGGGTAAGCATCTTTTTTAGTTACCTGATTCAGTTTCCTGGCGTCAAGGCATAAACGCACTTTGTTAGGCTTTACCTTTAGTCACTACAAGGTGACTAAAAGATAGTTTATCTGAAAGCTTAAGTCCTTCTCTATAACTCTTATATAGTTTAATTCGAACGGCTTAGTAGTTAAATGGATACAGATTTATTACCAACATTTTTGCGATCGGCTCCACTTTTTAGTACGTTCGCTAATTTTACAATACAATTTCTTAGAACGTGTTTTTCCAAAAAGAACCGTTGTAAAATGCTTGGAAATATCGTGGGTTTTATTTCAATATGTATTTTTCTTTGAGATATCTTTAGTCTCTGATCAATTTCAAGAGACCTAAAATAATTAGAGATCAGATCATTTGAATGAAAAAAAAACTACAAAACAAAACATACACTATTTGTTTCTTAACTTAAAAATATAATTTTAGAAAAACTATTTTATTCACATGAGAAGGATAGATCAATTTAAATAAATATAACTTTTTCAAGAAAAATATTTTCAAATCTATAAAATCAGTTTATTCCTTTTATCATCTACTTCGATTTAAAATTCTTTTTATTTTACAGAATTTATTTTCTTCCTAAATGGATATGAATATTCCATGAATCGATAATGAGTTTAATTTGTTTAAAATAAATTATTTAATATTCCAATAGTCTTGTTTAAATAAATCCACATAAAAGTTGAACACTTGCCAGCATTTTTTAACCATTAATGGAAATACTTAAATTAGGGTGGTGTTATACTAAGCAGTAAAATAAATACTTATTGTTTTTATTAGTCATTCTGTTTATAATATGTTTATCAAAATACTCATTTAAAACCACATACATTTTATATTATTGGTCTTCCGGAAGTTTTAAGAGATCCAGGTAAGTATGTCCGTTAGTCTGTTTGTTTGTTGAAAGTAAATAGTTATTCTATCTGTTTGGTATGAAAAATGAGCAAGAACGGTTCATAAACAAAAAAGTTATTAGCCAAAGGCTAAAAAAGTTAGTGTCCGTCGTAACACCACCTGATATTATTTCATCGATATCTCTTAAACAGAAGCTATTGGCCTTCGTCATTCATCATTTTCGCACAAATAAAATGCAAACTTAATATGGGCGTTATCCGCCCACTGTATAGAGTGACATTTTAAATTAATCCCAGCGAAAAAACGATCAAGAGCTTCCAAAAAAGAACATTTACACCACTTCAAAAGTATAACAAAGTGCATATTTTAAACTTTTTTGGAAGTTCTTAATAATTACATCCAAAAAAGTGAAAATAAATGAAATTTTAGCTGGAAAAAAGGTTAATAATTTCTAAGAAAATTAAAATTTTATAAATTTTAATGCATTTTTATTATCTTTTAATAAGACTAAAACTGAATTTTTGAAAGGCCACTACCCCCCTGAACTGCTAGTCCTTGTAAATCTCTACAAAAAATACGCTTACATGTGTAGGTTATTTCTTTTAGTTTGAGAGATATTTAGGCCTCATTTTTAGCCTCGTTTTTTTAGTTTTTTTAATTTGGCAGGCTTAATATTGGCTCTAAATAATTTTTTTTTAATATTCGTCAGATTTCCTACAAAATTCTAAATAATATTGCTACAAGAATCATATAAATATATGAATCCGGTAAAAAGTTATATTAATCTGAAGTTAGAACTTTAAAAAAATTTTAAAGTTTTTGGGTTTTTTCCTAAAAAGGTGGCAATATTTATTCATTGATAAAATTTGTTTTTTGTTCTGGGATTTATCATTTTTTTAATATTTTCAAAAGAAATCTTAATGCAAATGTGTATAAAGTAAATCCGGAGGAGCTTGGGGCTAAGGTCTGCCCACAAACCTTATCAAAACTTTGTCAATTTTGATAAATTGTTTTAAATTTTTTTATTAAGTTCTCAAATTGCAAAGCTGGGATCGACTTTAAATTATTTTGATTTTATAGCATCATACGTAAGGTAAACACCCTAAAAGTATTTTCCGACGTACGCCCTCCTAGAACGACAGGGTGACCATTTCAATGAAAAAAGACAATTTTTTAAACATATTTTATACGGATTGGGATTTTGGGTATTTTCATGTAAAAAATTGGGAGTTTTTTTAATTCTCTAATTTTAAGATAAGTTTATACATATTATACTGAAATTTCAATGAAATATCACTATTCGTTTAAATTTTATTAAAGTTTAAATATTAACTTTATGTTAAAAAAAATTTGATGTCCTTTGAGAAATTCTGCGATGAACTTTCTACTAACTATTTTTTTAAAATTATCAATCTCTATATTCTAACCTTTTCTTAGATACTAAATACTTGTATAAAAAGTTTATACTTTTGCTTAAAACCCAACAGAAACTTGACCTCCTCTAGCCAAATTAAGCTATTTTTCATACATTTGTGCGGCAAATATATTTGTTCGTTAATACGTGTAAGCAGTGTTACCGTTTAGCAACTTTAGTCGCCAATTGCCCCTTTTTCAACCATCTAGCCACTTTTTTGGCCCTTTTTTTAAATGGCGACTTTTTGAGACTATCTGCTAAATGACGAGAAATTAAGTTGATTGAAATATATCGACCCATTATATCTTAATTTAAACAAATAAATTAATTATTTTGAGATTGTTTCACAGTATAGTGATATAAAAAGCCGCGGAGTATTTATAAATGAACTGAAACTGTCAGTAATTAAAATCATCATATACTGAATCTTTTTGGACTGGATTGAGAAAGTAAAAAACAGATACGATGAATACTTATATCCTAATTTATATTTTTACATTCCTTGTAGCAATCCCTCGGGGGTACGTGTTTTTTTTACTAAATTATCATAAATAAAAAATAGTTTGTCCAACAGACATAATAGAATACTTGTGGATCCATACGTTCAGTTCTAAATTTGTTCGCCGGGGACTTGAAAGTCTGGAATACGAGTGAAGACCTCGTACAAATATAGAGAAGTGTGAATAATAAAAAGAGAATTATATGTCAACTATATTTGTGAATAAAGCTTTATTTATGCAATAATAAAAATTGTTGTAAAATAATTATAAATTATTTTGTTAGTAACAGAATTGAATTTAGTAGTATTTCTTAAAATACAAAATTATTTGTTTTTGTTATTATCAAATAAACAAATTTTAATGAGTTTCTTTAGGTTTTAAAGCAGTTGACCCCTTTTTTTCAAAAAATCCCCTTTTTGGCGACTTTTTATTTTTAAATCCCCTTTTTTGGACACTTTTTTAAAATTCTCAACGGTAACGCTGCGTGCAAGACGCAAATTTAAATAATTTGTGTTTTTGCGTGTATCTAGTATCATACATTTGCGTACAAATGTATGAGAAATAGCTTAATTTAGATAGAGGAGGCCAAGTTTCTGTTGGGATTTAAGCAAAAGTATAAACTCCAAATCAACTTGAAAACACCTCACCTCTGACCATGTAAAATTTTATTGAGATATCTCCATCGCACATTGGGGTAAAAGGGGTCGAAAATGGCGCTTAATTTAGGGAAAGGTGATATCAATATTTTAATGATCACGTTTTATTTTTTTTTATTGATTATTAGTTAAAAAAATTCAATTTTAGAATTTTAAGATTTTTTTTTTTAGCAGAACGGTAAAGTCGGTCCGTCCGTCTGTATATTCGAGTTAAATGGGTCGAAAATTATGCATAATTCAGGAAAAGGTGATATCAACACTTTAATGATCACGTTTAATTTTTTTATTTACTAGTAAGTAAAAGAATGCACTTTTGGAACTATAAGATGTTTTTTGGCTGAATGGTAATGTCCGTCCGTCTATACATTTGGCTTAAATGGGACGAAAATGACGCTTAATTCAGGAAAATGTGATATCTTAATTTTGATGATCATGTTCAATTTTTATTATTTATTTATTTATTAGTTAGTAAAAAAAATGCACTTATAGAATTCCAAAATATTTCTATACATTTGGGTTAAATGGATCGAAAATGCCGCTTAATTCAGGGAAAGGTGATATCAAAATGTTAATACTTTCATTTGGTTTTCATATTAATCAAAAAGTAGAAACAAAGTACTTTTCGAATTTTAAATTTTTTTTAAAGAATTCTAATGTCCGTCCATCTGTCCGTCTGTTTGTTAATTTTTGCAAACTTTAACTTTAATTTAAAAATACTTGAAGAAAAGTACACTCAAACACCTGAAGTTGATGGTTTCATTTTAAATTTTTACCGTAAAAGACTTTTTATTTAAAATAAATACACTGAAAACTGATGAAAATTTAATTTTTTTTTTATTAAAAAAATTCTTAACTTTGACAACTTCTTATAAGAAAACAGCACAACCTAGCTTAAAGATTTTAATTGATATTGATACATAATTTTATCTATTTTTATTCGGTACCCAACTTTATTACAAAATTTTAAATTTCAAAATTCAATTAAGCGCCACTTTTGACACATTTTACCTCAACGTGCATCGGTTCAAAAGTTACAGAATTATTTCCAAGAAAAAAAAAAAAAAAAATGGTTGGAATCACTGTGTGTCGCCTCACAAAATTAGTTTATTTAATATTAATTCTTATGCAAAGGAATATTTCATAAAATTTAAAGCGAGTAAAATTTTTTTTAATAATAGACTTTTCCTAATAATGACATTTGTAATGAACACTACTCACTACATAACGTATTTAATAAGTATTACCCATTAATTAAATTGAAAAAGTTTTTGCTGGGATTTGTTAATTTTTAAATAGTTTTTAAAATTCGAATTAAGTTAACAACACACAGATTTTTATTATTCATTTTGGAATAATTTCCCCCAAATATTATAAATTATTTTTAATAACTAATAACCACCTTAATGTCAACAAAGAAAAAATTATTAACTCAATTTGAATTAAATAATTTTTTTATTTTGTTGTAGTTTAAAACCGAAAGTAAACGTGAGTATTTTTTAGTTTATTTATGTTAATTTATTATTGTTGTTGGTTGCTTTTTCTTCTTCTACAATTTCAACGATACGATTTCATTTAATCGTCTGCAAACAAACACGAATAAAACAAAACAAATCAAAAAATAAAAAAATGACAACAAAATTTTGAAAAACTTCCGCATATTTATTAATATAATACTGACAATTAGGCAATTAGGCGCGAATACTCACTCTGCAACAAAAAAGGAGGCATTAATAAAATGTTAAAACGTTTGTTAAGTAATGTAAGGATATTCCTAAGAGAATATGTTGCTTAAAAAGATTTTTTTTTCAAAACAAGCAATTTATAATATTAATTGGTGGAAAATTACTTATTTAAAAAGAGTAATTAAATAAGAGATTTTAAATTACTCTCTTTTTAATTATAATTGTTTACTATTATTTTTGTTTTGATTACTCTATTCATTTTATAATAAATAGATATGTACATACATTAAATTTTTTATAACCTAAAAATTTACAAGTGCGTTATTTACTATACATACATATATTTTATTATTGTTGTTTTGCTGGTAAATGGTGCGATATTCTTTGTTTATTTTATTTATTAGTTGCACTTTTTATGGTATTAATTAGTTTTTTTATTTTACTCACACTTTCATGTACTATATGCAAGTGTTGAGATTGTTAAAAAAGACAAAGAAAAATAAATTACAAACAATATAATGGAAATAAAATTTTGTAATAAATTTAAAATACATGTGAAAATTTTTGTATGAATAAAAATCTATACATACATGCCTAAACAAAATAAAAGAAATAAACAACTTTTATTTTTTTCTAACTATTGATTTTAATTGTGGGAGTTAAATTTTTGAACAGACTCAAATAACAGTTGGTAGTTATTTTAAATATATATTTTTTTTCAAATAAAGGTAATCTGAAAAGTCTCTAAAATGCTATTTTTGCCTAGCAGCATCTTTTGAAATTGATGTTAAATTTTTAAAAGAAAAAAACTGATACCATTTCGTTGGTAGTTCCTACTTATATATAATGATTTCGGTATTTTGAAAACATTATTTCTTGTAAGATTTACTCATATGACTCACTTAAGGGTTAACATTTACAATTGTTTTCCAACAAAAATATTGCTTACGTTTTTGTCATTTATAAATTTGTGATGACGTTAAATTTTATTTTTAAGTTTTTTTTGTTACAAAAGTTTTAGAATGAATAATGAAAATTTTGTAAAATAAACAATATTTCTTATTGACATTGACATGGTGATCTAGTTTTTAATTTTTTTTTTTTTTTTTTGGGGAAGTAAAAATTTATTCATAAATAATATTTACTTTTTTTTAATATCACGTTACAGATAAAAACAAAATACTTTTAGTAAAAAAAAACAATAATAATAAACTAACTAAAATTATATAATCGTGCAAAATTTGTTGGTTTTTCTGTAGCGAAAAAATTTATTTAAATTGATTTTTACGGTTGAGAAAGTATTTTTTTTAAAATTATAAATAAAAATTATTGAAAAATATGTTATATTTTAGCTTATAATGACCACAAGAGGGTGCTACCATTGTAGAAAATGCGTTAAACAAGTCAAAATGTTAAATTCGGCCGAATATGTTATACCTACGATCGGCAACTTTGCAACCTTGATTTTTAATTTCATCTTATATGGAAGTGGGCGGATCACTCCCATTTTTAGCTTCCCAGTTTACATTAATCTATGAACTATTTTTATAAAATTTCGTTGCCATAGATGCTTTTGTTCAAGAGCTGGAGTTACGATGCACAAGTACAAGTTTTTAATAAAAAGAAACTGCTGCAATTATAATAAAAATTTAGAGAAGAATGCACTTTTGTAAAGGAGTTTTATCTTTAAGGTGTTCAGGTTTATATTCCAAAATATTTTTCGCATTATACCCTCAATTCCATCTTATATTCAGGTGACAGTTTTATTATTTAGACTATTGTCTTGTATTTACAGTGTTACTAGATGTGAGGATTTGTCCCTTAATTTTGGATTTTAATTTTATAGACAGAATTTCGTTGGCGTGATTTGCGGTTTTCATAAAATATTGGATTTTTTAATAATAATATTTATCAAGTTATAACTAATTTCAAACTATTTTAAAATTTTAAAACATTGCTTACGTTTTTTATTAAATTTTAATTTATAGAAAATTTTTATAAATTTATTTTCTATAGAGTGATTCCATATCAAAACGGATAACCATCGGACTTGACATCTCCGATGTCAATGAAATTCAATACAGATATTGGCAATTGGAAGTGTCTCCCAAATCATCAAATTTTAAACTCATGCTCCTTTCCGGTCCAAAAATATAACGGTTTGAAAAACGAGAAAAACCTAAAAAATTTACAAAGGTGTATTCGTTTAATTGCTAATAACTTCTAAACTATAAACGGTAGTTATCTAGTTTTAGTTTTATAATAAAGACAAAAATATTACCTTTATAAAGATATTTATAAATTTTTTTTTAAACAAAAGTTCAAAGGTCAAAGTTGGACTTATAATAATAAAATCGTTATATTTCAAAAAACGGTATTTTAAAAATTCTGAAAAAAAATATAAAAATATAACTCTTCTTCCTACGCACGGAAAATTTCAAGTTGGAGTCTCATTTAGTTTGGAAGTTATGGACCAAAATAAAATTTTATTACTTATAACTTCTAAACTATACACAATAAAATTTAAATTTTAGTATCATTTTAAATATTAAGATATTGTCTTCAAAATTATGTAAAGTAAATTTATTTAATTTGAAAGTTTAAAGGTCAAATTTAAACTTATAAAAATTAAATCTTTATATCTCCAAAAACGATATTTTTAAAATTCTTAAAAAATTATATAATGTTCACAGAACTCTTGTCCATACCCGTGCAAAATTTTATATAGGACACTCATTTAGTTTAGAAGTTATGTAACAAAATATAAACCAAAGTCAAATTTTGTATATAAAATTTCATATTTTTTAAATAAAAAAAAAAAATAATTTAAATTAATTTTTGTAAATATTTTAAATGTTTACATACAAAAAAATTGCTTTTTACTATATTTTGCTTCATAAATCCTAAATCAAAAAAGGCTCCAACTTGAATTTTGGCTGGAGTATAGAATGGAGTTAAGTTACCAATATATAATTTTTTTAAGAATTTTAAAATACCGTTTTTTGAGATATTCAGCTTTGATTATTATATTATATATTTTGACCTTTGAACTTTCGAAGTAAATAAATTTTATATGCGTAATTTTAAAGCCAATATATATTTCTATTAAATGAGATACAAATTAGAATTTTACAATGTATAGTTCAGAAGTTATGAGCACTTTTGGATAAAATTTGATAGTTTTTAAATTTTTAAAACGTCATATTTTTAGACCGGAAAGGGTCTTAAGTCTGAAAGTTTGCGATTTGAGTAACACTTGTAATAGGTAATAACTGTAGCGAATTTCATTGAAATTGAAGACATGAAATCCGAAAATGACTGTTTTTTGTCCGATTTGATATGGAATTACTCTATATGAAATTTTATATTTATAGAAAATTTTTGATTTAATTTTATTTAACACAGTTAAAAAAAAAAAGGTATATACAGTATAATTAAGTACTAAGTCACTTTTTTGTATAAAATTTTATTTTTCTCAGAAAATGGGCTTAATAGTACCATAAATGTCGATGGTATTAAAAAGTAATGTAAGGATGACTTGAAGACAATTTTAATTCTATTTTTTTGATGTTTGAATAAAATCAATAAATATAAATTGATTGATATATTTTCTAGTTATAGGAAATTTGATATAATATTTCTTTTTATAGAAAACAAAAGGGACAATTTTAAAAATTTTATATTAGACGAGCGTATAATCCTGCCTTCGCACAGTGTCACATTTAGCAGTTTTAGAGCGACAAAAATCCAGTTTTGGAGATATTAGTCCAAAATGGATAAGGCCTTAAATACCTCTATTAAAAATGGGCGGGTAGAATTACTGCCACTCCCATACTGAAAAAAAAAATATTTGTATGAAAAAATATAATTTTTAATATTATGATTTCTTTTAAAAAACCAATATTTACAGTATCCATTTTTTAACCTAGTAAATTATAATATAATAATTTTGATACATTTATTATTATATACCAAAAAAGATCTTATCAATATATGCAGTATTTACTGAGATATAAGAAGTTAAAATTAACATAATTCTTTACAAAAGTTGTAAATAAAATTAAAATATTTTTCAAAGTTTCAACTTTGAAAATCCGTAATTCGCGCTATATATACTTTCCAATATTTTAAATATTTTTTCCAAAATAAATGATATGTTTACTAATAAGTGCGGAAATAATTACATCAATTAATAAGCATTTATTTTCGCATTATTGTTGTTCTAATTTGGATAAATGTGACACTTTGCTTCGCCAGGAAATATAATATTACACACGCAGAGAAAAAACATGGTTACAGCATGATCACCGCAACTATTCAATGATTATACAGCCGTTTTTCATTGATTTAAATATACTGTGTTCATGATAGCAACGTTTATGATTCTGTTTAATCATTTAATGATTACCCACAGTCAAAATTTTAATATGGTTCACTGAATTATAATATGAATTTAAATATGTTTATATGAAATCATATTTATGAATAAATCCAATCATTTAGTCAATTATACAACTATTTAGTTAATTCTACAACCATTTAGTCCATTTTACAAATTTGGTTAATTCTACAACCATTAAGCCATTAACTTTTAATGCCTTTTAAATACACATTTTTGTGTATCAGTCCAGTAGTTTGTTAGTATATTAATTCTCATTTAGTTTATATATGAACAAATATAAATTAACAAGGTTTGTTTTTATTCAGTATGATGAATGTACCACATATCGTGGTACAAATTAATACAAATATAAAAACATGTTGCCACTACGTTAAATGGCCAAAAGTAATCGGTTTTTGCTTTGATATTGCCGTATTATCAAAATTATAAAATTTAACTTAAAACCAAGTTGTAATAACCAAATGTAGATAAAGTTCACTTTATCGTTCACTTTAGTTTATCTTACCTTTAACAATATGATACCTTATAATAACGGCCCTTAAATTATTAAAACGTAATGAAATTGAAAGCAATACTTAATAAAAGGTTATAAAACTTACTAAAAGGTATTAATATGGTTACTAATAAATTATAAATTGGAATCATAGTAATGATTATGTACAAATATACTTATTGTAACCTGGAATCATATATTACAATCATAGTATGTTGCTCTTAGTTTATGGTCACTGGAACCATATTTCTTCTTTGCGTGCACCCCCTGCCCGAAATGTGAAATCAGTTTTCGATGTGATTTTGACAATGAGTATGGAAATCCTAATTTCTTAAAACCAAAAAAGACTTAAAAAAAAAACATGGAATCTCCGCTCGTTGATAGAAGAATTTGGCTCCGTTAGAATTTGTAGGATGAACATATTTATAAATAAGCCCATCTTTAGTTTTTTTTTACCACGCCTGAAATCTTCAGAAAGCTCTGAAAAGAAAAAAAATGTTTAGAATAAATCTGATAATCTCCGCTCCCTGTAAAAATTTCAAAATCTGGCTCCATTAAAATTTGTAAGACCAAAAATTTTTCGCACAATACTAAAACTACTGTCTTATACTCAAACTAACATCTTATGTATCATTTAAACATGTTAAACTCAAAATACACTCAGACTACAATTTTCTTCTTATACTCTTACTACCGACATTTATTTTATACTCAGATTACCATATATTAAAGCAGCCGTATTTTACACAAATTTCCGTGTTATAAGTAGGGTTTTATAGTTTGAACAAAAAGTCGACTTTTCGATTTTTCGACTTTTTTTTAATTTTTTAAATAGACGATTTTTCGACTATTTTCGACTTTTTCCGACTGTTTTCGACTTTTTACAACAAAAAGTCTATTGTTCGATTATTTGAAAGTCGATTTGATAAACCCTAGTTATAAGACTATCGGAGCAATTATTTACATTAACTTTTTATTATATGTCTTTTTCAACGATTTTTGATAATAAAATAAAATTAAATTTGCGCAAATTTTAATAAATAATTTAACACATTTTTAAACAAATCTATATAAATAAAAACTTTATGATTAATTCTCAATGATTTTCTTTTCTTTACAGATAAATAGTGTATAAAAGGTAAGCTTAAAATTTATTAAATTGTGTATTCTCAAATGAAACCTTGACCTTGAAATAAAGAAATTAATAGGTGCTAAATAATTAAATCTACAAAATTTTTTACAAGTAACAATATTAACATTATTAATTAGCACTTTTTTTTGCAGAAAAGCCAATTGATTTATTATTTTAATTATTAGTTAGAAGTTATGGCAAAACATTTTTTTTTTTTCAATAATAAATGAACGTCAACAAATTTGATGATAAACAATTATTAAAGTAAGAAAAAATTAAAAAAAAAAAAAATAATAATAATAATAATAATTTTATATGGAAATTTTGCTAAGTTTTGCGTCTAAATTTAAAAAAATATACTGTTTATAAATTAACAAAATTAAAATAGCAAATATTTACTTTAGTTTGATTCAGTTTTGACTACGATGCATTTGATGGCAAGTAATTTTCTCTACTGTTTGTGTTTTTAATAATTATCTTTGAACTGTTAAGTCGAGGTATGCGATTTCATAAAAAGGTGGCTAGTTATTAAATAAAAATAAGATTTTGAAATTGATTTCAATAGATTTAAATATTTCCTTAATTGTGTTAGCTATTGCTTAAAATTTACTTTAATTTTAAACATTGTAGTAGATATTTATATTTACTTCCCATTTAAAGAACATACTTATGTTGAGTTGCTTGAAATATTTCGCTAAATAAATAACAAAAGAATAGATAATTATTGTTAGAAAAACACTGTTTTAATAATATTTTGCAAACTTTAAAAATTAATAATTAATTATGTTTGACCTTTTGAAATTCATGCATTTGTTTTTATTGTGTTAGAACATAAGACATAATTAAAAAAATGTTTAATGAAATATATAGATTTGTTTGTTTAAAAAGATAATAATGCAGATAGACAGAATGTCTTATACTTAGAAAACCGTCTTATATATCGACTGATGTCTTATACTCAGCCATCATCTTAAACTTAGACAATCGTCTCATTGTTGAACTTTCGTCTTATACTCAGACTATTCTATTATATCCAAACCGCCGTGTTATACTTAAGCAACCGTCTAATACTCAAAGTTAAATCGTATATACAGATTTTCGTTTTACTTAAGCATACTGTCTTAGCATATATTCTTTTTAAGAAAAACCATACTATATTATAAATTCAAAAACAAAATTCTAAAACAGACAAACACAGATTCACTTTTATATAGATATGTAGCATTTTAATTACTAGTTTCATTTTAACGTTCGAAGCTTCAAAAACTACCAAATTATTTATATTATATTTTAGTAGAGAATAATGTGACCAATAGGGATTGTGGACTCTAAACACAGAATGATATATCTTTAATTTCACATTTAAAAATGTATTATTACGTAATATTCAAAGAGTAATATAATAACGAAAAGTACCACAAAGGGCCCTCTTATGGATTCTCATTCACTTAGGATCATATACCTTTAATTTCATGTTTCCAAGTTCAATATTTTAGAAAACCATAAGAAGAATGCAAAAGTACCACAAATCCTCTTTTCTGGATTCTTATTCACTTAGGATCATATATTTTTAATTTCATATTTTTAGGTTCAATATTATAGAAAATTTAAAAAGTACCATTGGAAGAACGAAAAGGTACCACAAAGTTCCCCTCTTGAATTTTTACCCACATAGAGCTATATATCTTTAATTTAATGTTTCTGAGTTCAATATTGTAAAAAATTCAAAAAGTACCATTGGAATAATGAAAAGGTATCACAAAGTTCCCTGTTATGGATTCTCATTCACTTTCCTAGGTTCAATATTATAGAAAATTCAAAAAGTACCATTAGAAGAATGAAAAAGTACCACAAAGTCCCCTATTATGGATCCTCATTCACTCGGGATCATATATCTTTAATTTTTCTAGGTTCAATATTATAGAAAATTTAAAAAGTACCATCGAGAGAACAAAAAAGTACCACAAAGTCTATATAGTCACTCAGAACTATATAGACTTAAGTTTATATATCTAGGTTTAATGTAATATAAAATGCATTATTTAATTTAAATAAAATATAATTTCCCGATTTTATCCCATTTTTGGTATATTTTATTACCCCCCTGAATGTAACAAAGGTTGTATTCCAATGAATTTCTAAATTGTACTGGGATCTAATGTTAAAATATTCATATGTATGTGTCAGTAAAAAAGAAAAAATATTTTGTGAAAAAAGTACCAAAATCAGATACGATTTTTACCCCTTAAACGTCCGAACTTCCCAAAAGTACAAATATTGTATTCGCCAATTTTCGATAAGATACTAATTTGATGCACATTTTATTTCTATGCAAAAAAGTACCAAATTACAGTTTTCTCCCTAAAAAAGCCAAATTGCAAAAAAGTACCAAACACATATTTTTAAAATTTGTTTAAATGAATAACCATAACTAATCAACTTTTTTGTATCTCTATTAGTTTAGGAGATATAAGGTTACCGATTTTACCTTTTTTTTACCCCCTAAACATTCGAATTTCTAAAAATCCCATCTTAATGGATATATTCGGTAGGAGACCAATCTACAGTCTATATTTCATCTTTCTAGCTTTAACCGTTTGGGCTGAATCACCAAGTAAGTCATTCAGTCAGTCAATCAGTCATTACTCTTTTATATATATAGAAAAGAAGATTTTTGTCTTACTCATGATTATTCAGACTAGATATTATACTCTATTTACCGTCTTATACCCAAACTAAAGTCTTATACTTAGACAACCTAGTTATACTTAGCTTAGCATCATATATTTATTTATACCAGCATCTTATCTTAATCTTATACTCCAACTTATACATTATTCTCAGCCTATATTTTTTTACTCAGATTACTATTGTCTTTTGCTCTGACTGTTAACATATTAACTCAGACTAGAGTTTCGAAACACTAGTCTGAGTCGGAACAAGGTCTTATAATTCGTCTTCTTATCTAAATATGGTCTAATAATCAGACTTACTTATACTCATATAACGTTATTATACTTAGATCATTGTCTTATATTCAGACCAGTGATGCGTACTCACACTACTATACATTTGCGATTGTGTGTGTGAAGCAGCGAAAAACTTGAATTGATTTGCTTTGAAATTAATGAGAGAGCAGCAGTCGAACGAAGTAGTTTATAGTGTACGTGTGAAGCAGCGTTGCGTAAGCAGCATTTGTAGTCTAACCTCGCGAGTCAGGAAATTTGCAAATTGGGCATCTCTGATTCAGACAATCGTCTTATACCCAGCCTATAATTGTCTTGTACTAAGTAGAGCTAAAGCCTTATACTGAGAACAGTATGTTATATTCAGGTTATTATTGACAACTAACTTATACTTCGAACACGGTCTTATATTCAGACTACTATCTTATACTCTAACTCAGACATCCTCCTTATAACCCGGCATTACTTTAATCACTTTTAAGTATTTAAATTCTACTAAAGTAGACCATAAATACCTTAAGTCAACTGCTAATTAAAAATACAATTAAAATTTTTAGTTATCTTTTAAATAAATATTTAATTATTTTAATACAAACTAACCAAAGTATTACATAAAACAACGAATACAAATACAACAAATATAAATATTATATTTAAAATACCTAAACAAGTTTATGTAATAAATAATGTTGTTTAAGAATTTTGTAATTATTCACTGATATTCTATAGTATAGGTATAAATAATTTATTTATTTTTTTTCTATTTCAATACTATTTCTTAGTTGACTGATTTTATGAAGGTTATTGGTGTTTGCTAATTTTTTATTTTGTCATTTTTTTTTTTTTTATTAACTATTGAAACATAATTTTGTGTCACTCACCAAACTATCATTAGCAATGACCAGCTGGTAGTATTAGTTGGTATTTAGTAACATTAAAAAAAATATTTTTAATTTTAATGGCAAATAATTGCAAAAAAGAACCCTTTGGAAAAAAAAAGTTATTTGTTAGCATTTTTTTTTTAATTTAAATTCAAGCTATAATTAGCAATATAAATTGTCATTGAAATTAAGAACTTTTGAATTTCATAAAAAAATTTTACTGATTTATTAAATCAGCAACATGTTTTTAGAGAAATTAGTGTAAAATTTATTATATTTTTTGGAAATATGTACGTATGTCATATGTAAGAAATCTTTGTTTTTTTCATTTTTTAGTATTTTTATAGATTTTTTGAAAATACATACATATTTAAATTATTGCTTAACATATTGTTAACAATGAAAATTATTAAAGACATAAAGACATTTTTTTAATATTAAAGCTATGAAAATCATTAGATTTATTTAATATCCTACTTTTTATACAAAGGTTTTATATTATTTTTAATTCGTTTTATTTAAAGTATTTTATTACTTAAGAACAATTAAATAAATATTAACAAATTAATATTATTTTCGTAATAATAAGATTAAAAAACAACGCCGACATGTGTTTATGTTAAAGAATAATTTAATATTTATTTTTAATCAAAAGAAAAATATAAATATTTATTTTTTTATTAATTGTATATTTATATTAATGTTTATACAATTGACACTTGTGTAAAAAATTAACAAACAGATATTATAAATTTATTTAACAATGGAAATCTTATTTCGTTGCACAAGAATCTGTTTGGGTAAATGTCAAATACTGGTAAATAATATCTATAATGCAAATAAATATAAATTGAATGAAAAAATTATGAAAACTATATTTAAATGCTAAAATATTTTCTCACCTCTGAGCAGCTTTTTTAAATGAGTTGATAAGCAAATCTAAGATGTTTTGTTTTAGCATCATATAGTAGCAACAATGTTGCAGCATCATTGTTATGTTGCTAAAACTTAAGACTATGATTATTATATATTTAAACAAGTTTGCAATCGTAAATTGCCTTGTTGTCTCTGTTTGGCGGTACCAAAGCAGAGTTTGTGAACTATAATTAGACACCAGCAAAATGGAATACGTATTTTCTGTGCCGCTACACACTTCATCAGCATTCGTGGTGTCTTATCCATTTCGGTTTCGTTGAAACCTAAACATGTCGCCCGCCTTGCACTGGGTGCAATTTTATTTTTTTATTTTTTATTTTATTTATTCTTCAATGAATTGTAAGCCAATGAGGCCAAGTTAATTCAGTATTACAATTGGCAACAATACTTCTAATTATATACATTTTGAGGGTCTCAGCAGCGCCAGGCGTTTGGGGCAAGTAAAAAAGAGGTTGAACCTAGCGTCGTAAACGCTGTTTAAGATGTGGTTACAAATGCTAAAATATTTTCTCACCTCTGAGCAGCTTTTTTAAATGAGTTGATAAGCAAATCTAAGATGTTTTGTTTTAGCATCATATAGTAGCAACAATGTTGCAGCATCATTGTTATGTTGCTAAAACTTAAGACTATGATTATTATATATTTAAACAAGTTTGCAATCGTAAATTGCCTTGTTGTCTCTGTTTGGCGGTACCAAAGCAGAGTTTGTGAACTATAATTAGACACCAGCAAAATGGAATACGTATTTTCTGTGCCGCTACACACTTCATCAGCATTCGTGGTGTCTTATCCATTTCGGTTTCGTTGAAACCTAAACATGTCGCCCGCCTTGCACTGGGTGCAATTTTATTTTTTTATTTTTTATTTTATTTATTCTTCAATGAATTGTAAGCCAATGAGGCCAAGTTAATTCAGTATTACAATTGGCAACAATACTTCTAATTATATACATTTTGAGGGTCTCAGCAGCGCCAGGCGTTTGGGGCAAGTAAAAAAGAGGTTGAACCTAGCGTCGTAAACGCTGTTTAAGATGTGGTTACATAGTGTCGTAAGCCGACATCCGGTTCGAAAGACCATAAACAAGTTTGCAATCGTAAATTGCCTTGTTGTCTCTGTTTGGCGGTACCAAAGCAGAGATTGTGGACTATAATTAGACACCAGCAGAATGGAATACGTATTTTCTGTGTCGCTACACACTTCATCAGCATTCGTGGTGTCTTATCCATTTCGGTTTCGTTGAAACCTAAACAATATTTTTAAATAGAAACCATTTTCGTATTAAAATTAAATATGTATTACATAAATTTATATTTGTAAACGTCTAGAAATAATTCCTTTACAATACCTATAATAAAATTTATATAGATGCTATTAAAAAAATACTTCAATTGTATTCTTAATTATATTAACGTTGATTAGCAATTAAGTTCCAACAACCAGTTTTAATTATTCAAAGTATTTATTCCATACATTTTATTCATATATTTGTTTTCATAAATACATATTAGATAAAAATCGAAAATCGTCATTACAATTATATACACATTAATTTAATAACAAATTTAGCAAAAAATATATTAAAAAAGAAAGTTTATTACCAGAGTAACCAAAAATTTGCTCTAAAAAAGATGTACATAAAAAAAGCTTTTAAATTCGTAAAATATGCGCTTAAAATTAAAAAATATGCTTTTAAAATATTTTTTTACGCTTAAATTTAAATTATCTATTGTTTATGATAAAAATATCATTATTTTTATTAGCAATTGCTAAAAAAATATGTCTTTTTTTCACTTAAAAATATTCAAAGTATCAGGAAATTAAAAAGATTCTATCAATTTATAAGATGAAAATTATCGGATTAAATTATGTTAAAATAAGCAACATTATCCTCTTAACTGTAAATTATGCAAAATTAATTGCTAAAATATACCCTAAAATAAGTTTTTTCTACGAATATATTACAAAATATGCTGCTAAGCTTAAAATATCAAAAAATATGCTGTAACAAAACGATGACAAAATTCTTAAAATTCTCTGAATCCCAGGAAAAAATATTATTTTGCACACAGAGAAAACAGTTTCGTTGTGGCAACAGAATTTTTTGCCAATCAAATTTTGTCGGTTATGAGTACTATCCCATAGTTCGGTAGGGATAGTGGTATTTTATGATATTTACAATTGTAAAAAAAAAATAATTAAAATTTATATTTGCAGAGACCTTTATACTGTTATACTCCTATATATAGAGAAATAATAAGAGAAAGTCTATTGAAATAATATTATTTTAATGTTTATAATAAATTTTGTGTTTATTCAATTAAAGTTTAATAATAGTAACCGTTTTTCAACCAATATTTTTTTCTGTGTGCATATTTTTGGTTGCCCGGTTTATTATAATCTTTAAATATATCAAAACGATATAAATTAAAAAATAAAAAAAAACAATTTAAAGGTCATTAAACTTCTTTACATATATAATACCAATAAATTAAGAGACACAGAATTTATTTAAATAACAAGTGCAAGGATTAAAGTGCAAAGTCTGTTATAAGATTTTTTAAAATGATAAACGTGTTTAGAGTTTTATTAATTGACCCACAAAATCAGTTTCACAAACCTTAATGTATTTTAAATTAATATTGAAAAGTCTTAAAAAACAATCGGTCCAATAAGTTAGAATGGGAGAAATTTTAACAACTAATTTTGATAAGCACTTATTAGCATTTATCATAAATTTTCACTTAGGTTTTGTTGCAACCTAAACTGTCGTCCTGCTTTGGCCTGGGTGCAATGTTGTGAAGCTATAAATGCAGCACACGGCGTTTGAGAGAGAGGCAAATTAGAGAACCTAACGTTAACGATTTAAACCTCATCAACCAACATGCGGTTCGAAGGACCATAATAGATCAATGTAATCTGTAATTGGCCTTGATGCCTCTGTTTGGAGGTACCAAAATAGAGTTTGTGGGCTATAATTCGACATTAAGAGAATAAAATATGTCTACATTTTCATTTAGCAATAGAATCATCAGTAAAGTACCAAAAAACTGAAACTAAAAAAAAAACTACCCAGGAAAAATTTTAGAACAAGTTCTAAAATCATTAGTTCTAGAACTGGTATAATAAGAACCACTTCGGATTCATTTAATAACATTTATAACTTGTATAAAAAAATTAAAAAAAAAATAGTATTTGCAAAATTAAATTGATTTTAAAAGTGGCCTTTAAGAAAAAGCTCATTAGAATAAAAAAAACTGGTTCTGAAACCATTCTGTTACGCTTCTATATAACTAGTTCTGAATGTAACAATTTCGAACAAAAATCATTGATTAAAGAACTAGTTCTAGAACCGTTCCATAGAATGGGTACTGGCTAGGTAACACTTCCACAGAACTAGTTCTGGAGGTGACAATTTCAAACAAAAATCTTTGGTCGTAACGCCAAAGTAGAACAAGTACAGGCTATTTCCATGTGTTCTGGAACTAGTTGTAGAACTAATACAATTTTTCCTGGGTAAGAACCTAAAATATAAACCCTTAAAACCAATTAACATCAACCTTTAAATATTGTTTGGCAGTGAGCCGTAAAACGAAGCATATAATTTATAAATTAAAATTATAAAAATTCTATTGAAATATTTACAATTAATTTAACAAAAATTATAATATAATGATTTACATTTTTAACCTTTCATTTTATTTATAAAACAATTGTTGCATTTTTAAGTTGAAATAACTATTTTCTTTAGATTACAACAATTGTTTAAGCTTTAGAAATATTTTATTTCATAGAAATCATGATAATTGTTAAAACAATATTTAAATTTAAACAAAATATTTATTTATTTCTAAATAAATATTAATATAGCCAAAGTTTATTTAATATTACTTGTAGTAAATAAAATGTTAGTGTAATGCTACTTTTTATTTGAAGTGCATTTCCGAATTATGACATTATTTATTTATATTGTCATTCAGTTTTGCTTCCGTCTTAAGTCAACAAAAAGTGTTTCTTTGAAATTTATTTTAATTTTTATTTATAAATATTTTGTTTCTATGCTAAATTAAATAAATTAGTTTCCGTTAATTAATTATTAATTTTTATTAATTCTATTTTTTAGAATTTTAAAAATGATGCTCTTTTTAATTCTTTAATGATTTTATTTTTGTTTTAAAAATAACTATAATCTATAAAATCAGGTCAAGTATGACTAGCCTTATATGACAATATACATTTCAGACTGGTTTTGCATGGGAAATTATTAAAAGTTTTTATCACAATTTTTTTTTTTTGTGCAAACATTTTTAAAATATTTTCAAACCTACACTACGTTATGTTGTTGTTTAGTTTTAGTTTATGTAAATATTTGTAAAACGTGTAATGGAATTGGTTATTATTTTGCTATTTATTATTAAATTGGAATTTTTTAAGCATATTACCAATAATGCAATAATAATACAACACAGATTTTGATAGAATATAAAAACTTCTTAGCCGTTATACATATGAATAAGGATATCGCATGGTAAATATGTTCGCAACCTCTTGAACCTAAATAACGTAGTTAGTCGTTTACTTACTTAATAATCGTTTACTTAATAATCGTGAAAATTTTATTTACTGTGAGCAACTATAACAATTTTTTTTATATACGAACCAAGGAAAGTTTATTCTATTGAACCTAGGTGTCATCAAGACATAAAAACATTTTCATAAAATTTTAAAAGAAAATTTTTTCGGTCTCCAAATGTAAAATTTTTGCCAAAAGTCAGCAGGATCAGAAAGTTATTGGTAAACTATTGTTTTAGACAATTTCTAAATACATATATCAGTAACTATTAAAATTTTTTACAAAACATGTATACAATAATGTAATAACGTGTCTAAATAATTTTAAAATGGGAACAGTGGGGACATTATCAGCTGCAACTCTCACACGTCATAAATACACTGGACTAGATGGAATTCCGCATGCTAAACTCGAATCTGCTTTCAGTTTTTTTTCACATCAGGTCGAGATTTTTTTGTATGGGCGTGTTTAATATTGCGTCCTAAATAAGATTACTCGAGTATATTTCATTATAACTCGAGAACGGTATTCACGATTTATATAAATAATACACCAAAATATGTGGAATAAAATTGGCGTTCTACTAACATTTTTTATCCGCTCAATAGTTTTGAAGATATTTCGAAATAAGTGTCCGAAAAAAATTTTGTTTCATACTAAATTCAAGATTTTTTACTAAAACTTCTTTTTAAAAGTGAAATCATCAAAAATATTTCAGTTTATCATCTTCATCTCAAAGCTGGTAAAACTACGAGTAAATAAAGCTACGTATCATAAAAATTGATGCACAAATCTTGATTGCATTCACAGTTAAGTTAGGATACCCATGTATAACTACAGTTAAGTGGAGATACACTAGTGAGCAAAAAAAAAAAAAAAATGTTTTTTTCGTCTAAAATAAAAAAAAAAAAAAAAAAAAAATAGGTGGAAATTAACGTGCTAAATAAGAACCAGCTTTTACTTTTTTTCTATCACGTATCGATTTTTTTATGGGCATGACTACTATGACCCCGCCTTTAGGCAGTCATACTTGTATAACTCGAGAACGGTTTGTCCTATTAAGATAAATTAAACTCCAATATATAGCTACTTAAATTGTCTTTGAGCTGAATTTACATAATTTTTGTTCAGTTAATATTTCCGTAGTTATTAGGTAATTAGTAGCAAAAAAAAAAATTTTTAAAAATCGTGAAAATTTTGATTCATAACTCTGAAATTCTTTAATTAATAAAAAATTATGTTGACAAACCTAGAAAACTATTTTCGTGTGAATCTTTTGGTGTATTATTTATCAAAATCGTGTAAACGGTTCTTGAGTTATAGTCTAAATTTGACAAACCATTCTCGAACTTTATAGTGTGACCGCTGAATAACGTGATGATATTAGACATGCCCATAAAAAAAATCAGTACGTTATAGAGATAAAGTGAAAGCAGATTCTTTTTTAACTCGTCAAAATCCACCTAGTTCACCTATTTTTGATTCAAGAAAAAATAAAAAAAATTTTTTTGCCCACCACTGTATTTCTACTTAATGTATGTAACATGGGTATTTTTACTTAACTGTGAATAAAATCAAGATTTATTCATCAAAGATGTATCTTCAAAGATGAAGATACATGCCTCATTTTATTCGCAGCATTACCAGCTTTAAGATAATGATGATAAACTGAAACATTTTTGATGTTTTCATTTATTAAAAGAAATTTTTTAGTAACAAAAATATCTAAAATTTTGCATGAAAATGATTTTTTTCGGATACTTATTTCTAACTCCGAAACTATTGAGCACATAAAAAAAATAAGTTTAGGGAATTTGAAGATATTTTTAGTCCGCATCTTTTGGTGTATCACTTATGTCAATCGTACACACCGTTCTTGAGTTATGTGGAAATATACTAGAGTAATGGCCTTACTATGGGCGAAATATGAGACACGCCCATATTTCCTGACCCATTGTCCAGACCTGATGGAAAAAAACTGAAAGCAGATTCGTGTTTAGCACATCAAAATGCATCAAGTTCAACTATTCGTCTTTAGTGGAGGATTTTTTTGTCGACCAGTGTAATTAGTACTTTCATGAAAATTATAACATATTTTGAAAATATAAATTTTGTCAAAAAATCGTATATACTTTAATTTGATTTACTTGTTCATGTCCTGGTTCATAATACACTGCACCACCATAGGTGGGGAGGGTATTACGCGTTTGTGCTGATGTTTGTAACACCCAAAAATATTGGTCTAAAACCCACCTTAATTTATACTAATCACTTTCTGTGTCGATTTAACGATGTCCGTCCGTCTGTCCGTCCATTTAAACCTTGTAATCAAACTATAACGCAATTTCGAACAAAAATGGATGAAATTTGGCACAGAGTCCAAGGACGAAGCCTATTGAAATTGGTTATGATCGGACCATTATTTCACCTAGCCCCCATACAAATGTCTTCCCGGAAAAAAGGGTTTAACCAATTTTAACTTTTTAAAAAATGTTTAATATTTTTGAATATTGGTTTTTGGCAGTTATTTTTGCATTTCTTTTTTTTTACTTGATTATGAAAGATTGTGTTTTTTTGTTTTACAAATGTATACTTCTTCCGAAAATTCTTAACTAAAAAAATCGTTAACTAAAAAAATCAATATTGTACTAAAAAGGTCTTAGTGTTTTTCATCCATATTTATTAGAGTATTCATTTTACTCGACTTTTTCATTGTTCGAATAATCGAATAACTCGAAAATACAGTTTTTAAATTACTCGAATACTCGAGTAAATTTTTTAAGTTACTCGAGTTATTCGATAAATTTATAACTTAAAATTTTGCTCGATTTCTCAATGCTTATCAAAAAAGTATAGAAAAATATAGCTTAAAATAAGAAATAGTCTTTCCATAATAATATATAATTAAAATTTGCTTAAATATTTATGAATATTTGTGTTTTTTGCTTTGATGAATATTTAATATATTCATTGATAGTTAAATAAATAGATCTAACAAATTTTGCCTATCTACTTCAACCAAATTTTATATTAAGGGTAGTCCGAAATGCGATTTTGTCTCATTACCTAACTTTTAAATTTGGACACATACTAACCTATGTACAACAGAGGTTTTCAGTTATATTTAAAATGTTTGTACAATATTTTTAAGTATCGGAGATCCAGAATTATTTTTAAAATGTTTTATAATTCATCGTTCATTTCTTATTATTTTTTATTTTATTTTTGTTATAATTTAGTAAAACCGACTCAGTATAATATTTTACACAGATATTATATGGATTTTTATCCGTTAGGCTGTGAAAGAATTGTGAAAATATATATTTTTTAGTTTCTGAGTTATTGCATTTTGAAAATGACAAAAAACACTTTGGACTATCCTTTTTTTAGATAAAGTAGTTCAGCGATTCTTCACATAAGGAACAAGTTTACATGCTTAACTTAATTTTAAGTCCAAATTCCTTCTATATAACCAATTTCATTCAAACCATCACCTTCATATCCTCTACACCAGACTGAGTACACACAGAAAAGAGATTGGTTGGAAATCTATTCCAATTGTAAAATTTTAGTTAGAATACCTTTCTTTGCATAAGAAAGACCAACAATTTGTAAATATAAATTTTATTTAATAGCTATAATATTTAAATTGTTATTATGATAGAATTGAAACTGATACAATTGTAAATTTAGTTTAACACACCAATTCGTACAATTGTTTAAATTTATTTTATAAAACCTAAAACAGCAATTGAATTTAAATTAGAAAGTGGGGTCATAACAGAATACGTTAGTAATTGGAATTGTAAAATTCTGTTATAATGCAAGAAAATCTAATTCGGTGTTCCTAACTAAATATTTCTATTATAAATTTTTTGACATTTTATTTTTTATTCTAAATAAAAAAGAAATTTAAAATACATTCATACAAGTTTCAACAAATATTTGTAAATTAGTTTCGTCGGTAAGTAAACAAACAATAATTTAAATAAATGCAAAAACTTTATCGTTTTAACTAGTGAACATTCCTTACAGGTAATCTTAAATGGAATAAGATGGAATACTTATTAACTTTACAAACTTTTATCTATGGAGGCAGTAAATATTTACATATATATTCTGAATCTAGCTAGTTCATTGGTAAAGATGCATGTCCATATATATGTTATCAAAGAAGTTAAGGCTTCTCCAAATTATTTAGGTCGGAAATCCAACAGAGAGAAGATAATGTGTTGTATATTTTTTAATGTATGTATAAACATATATAAGAATAATAATTAAATAAACATAACTGTCAATAGAATAAAAAAATGTATTTTAATTCACAATAATAGTTAAAATTTTTTAACGAATTGTTTTTGGAAACAGTTGCGTGTAGCGTATACATACGGTAGCCGCAATCGAATTGTAAAATAGTACTCAGAACCGAACGAATTCGATTGGCAAAAAATTCGGTTGCCACAACAAAACTGTTTTCTCTGTGTATTTATTGTTATATAACTTACTTTATAATTTTTTAAAGTGACGTTTATATTTTTATTTAATTTTTGTAATTAAAAAACGACCTTTAACTATGTATTGTAATTTAGGCATATATTCGGTTCTTTTTACTAAATATATTTTTTTTAATAAAATTACAATTTGTGGTACCACTTTTAGATTCGAAACATTCTATAAAAATTTTGAAACATTGTTTTTAAGTTAAATTTTTTAGAAAACCAAAATTAAAACATCCTAGTTAAGAAAGAAAATATTTAAAATATTTTTTACTCGAATTATTCGAATAATCGGCATAATTTGCTCGAATAAATTGTTACTCGAAATTCTTGATTTTACTTTAATCGAACAGTTGTTTGATTTTAATTTCTCGATTAATCGAACAAACAATATTCGAGTGAATACCATAATATTTATATAATTGATTTTTAAGATTTCCCAGTGTTTTTTCAACAGTAGGATTTGATAAAGTTTTACTTTTACTTTATCCATAGGTTTTCAATTTCATAAGTCCCACTTTTAATTCCATTTTAGGACCCATTTTTTTAATATAGTTCTTAAAGTACAATCGTACTATATTACCCGGTTTAACTTCTATAAAATTCCCCTTCAATTTCGAACACTTATATAATCGCAGTTTAACTTTGATCCTAAGTACTTATGAAGTCTTTAACCGTAGAATTTAAAAAAATTTCATTCTAATCAAATCTTAAAATAATTACAGTTTTGATTCAATATGAGTGCTATTATTAAAAGCAGTTTTATTTGGTTTTATTAAACCAACTTTTGTGCAGATCAAATACTTACTGAGAATGCGGTAGTAGACCCGCTATAGTTTAGGTGAGCTAAACAGGTTTTGTTTTTTTTCTTGTATTCAAAAACAATTTTTTTTTCTAATCATTTAATTTTCTAATATCTAAGTAGCTTTTTTATTTCATTGTTTTTTTTTTTTTCTATTTAGAAACAATTTTTTTCTAATTATTTTTATTTCGTATGATTGATTAATTAATAAAACAACATTAAATATTTATAGAATTGTCTGGCTAAATCTTTTAAAAATTAATTACATAAATACAAACTAATAAGATAATGTGAAAAAGGTCATAAACAGCTTTGTTTTCAAATATAATTTAATTTAATTTTTTAATAAAGTAAATTATAATAAAATAAATTTGTATGAAATAGGTATTATGATAATACTATTATCTTACAATTAATTTTTAGTTTGTTTATATATTTAGGTTTTTAAGTCTTTTTTTGCTTTAACGCTTCCCATGTGAATAATATAAAATTGTTAAATTACTGAAAAAAGTAATTAAATTTGTATTTATTTATTCAAACAACAAATTAGAAAGAAACGTGATAATCGTTTATTTAATGCATATTTTTTTATATTACTTTTTGTAGTAGGTTTTTTCCTTGTAATAAACGATTTGTTTTTCGTAAATAATAATAAAATCCTATTAATATCTTAAATTACCAAAGTGTATAAGATTTAAGAATATGTATTATAAAATATTTAAATAGAATTCAACGATATGTAATTGAAATTAAAATATTTCTTTAAATTATTTTTCATCTTTTTTTATCTTTCTTTGGTTAAATTTATAAAATTTTGTGACAGTTTTTAACAAGCTCAAATTCCCTATTTTTTTTTTTTTTTTAATTATGAAATAACTTTTTAAACTATAATTTTTAGGTAAATAATTACAACAATTGTTTTTTTTTTTTTGTTTAATATAGTTATTTGTCAACGGTGTTGTTCTACATTTATGGTCAACTGGAATGAATGTATTGTAAAACAAATTCATTATTATTTATTGTTTAGTATTTAAAATCAACAAATATATAATTTTATTTATTGTTAGATTTTTATGAGTGGTCATAAAAAATGACAGATATATTATTAACAATTGTTTATTGTTACTATTGTTCTTTGAAAACAAATAATAACAATTGATGACAAGTGTCAAAAAATATGGATTAAAATAGTTAGATGGATAATGTCGTAAACGCCATACATTGGGGTAAAAGGGTCGAAAATGGCGCTTAATTCAGGGAAAGGTGATATCAATATTTAAATGATCACGTTTTATTTCTTTATTGACTATTAGTTTAAAAAATTCAATTTTAGATTTTAGGATTTTTTTTTTGCAGAATGGTAATGTCTGTCCGTCCGTCTATACAAATGGGTCGAAAATTATGCATAATTCAGGAAAAGGTGATATCAACACTTTTACAATCACATTTAATTTTTCTATTTATTAGTAAGTAAAAACATGCATTTTTGGAATTATATGATGTTTTTTGGATGAATGGTTATGTCCGTCCGTCTGTCTATACATTTGGGTTAAATAGGACGAAAATGACGCTTAATTAAGGAAAAGGTGATATCGAAATTTTTATGATCACATTCTATTTTTTTCTATTTATTAGTTAGTCAAAAAATGCACTTTTAGAATTCTAAAATATTTTTTGGCAGCATGGCAATGTCCGTCCGTCTATACATTTGGGTTAAATGGGTCGAAAATGCCACTTTCAGGGAAAGGTGATATCAAAATGTTTGTACCTTCGTTTGGTTTTTATATTAATCGAGAAGTAAAAAAAATATTTTTCCGATTTTTAGATTTTTTTTGACAGAATTCTAACGTCCGTCCATCTGTCCGTCTGTTTGTTAATTTTTGCAAACTTTCCAATTCAAAATCGTTTAACTTTTGACTCAATAAAGATAACGACTCAAAATTTTCCTTGTTCGATAGATAATTTTACTTTTTAACCAACTACATAAAATTTAATAAAATCGATTGGAAATATTTGGCTATATATGGAAAAATCTTAACCAAGATCTTGCAAAATTGAGATTTTGGAAATTTCAAATGTATATACCTCAAAAAATATATAAGATAAGTAGTACATGCAAGCATGTTTTCTAAAGGATTCATCAAGGACTTTAAGTATATATAAAAATTTTGGAAATCGGGTAAGGAACAAAAATTCGCTAGTGGTTAAAAATTTTCCTTGACACTAGTACCCTATTTTTAACCCCAATAGTTCCGCTTCTGATGCGTACATTGGATCCTGCTTCTAAACTCGAAATGCTACTATCCTCTGCTAACCCCATGCGAAATTTCATGCAAATCGAACCAGCTAATTAGAAGTTACAGATTTATTTCCATTTTTCCTCATTGTTTAATGTTTGGTGAAGCAAAGAAAATGTCTGCAATTAAGCTGTTTTTTAAATGAATTCGAAAAAAAAAAATATATTTTCTCAAATCGGTCTACATATGCGAACGATTTGTTTCCATAACATTAAAGTGGACAATATATACTATTTTTCAGAAAATCTTCAGAACAAACATCCTGTAACATTTTTTACTTACATTCCACGAAAGTGGAAAATTAGTGTATTTTAGGACAATTTTCAAAAAAATAACAAAAATATAAGAACAAAATATAATTTACAAATACGTAAAGAAAAGTACACTTAAATATCTGAAATTGATGGTTTCATTTTAAAATTTTACCTTAGAAGACTTTTTATTTAAAATTCACTGAAATCTGATGAAAATTTAACTTTTTACTATTTTTGACACATTTTACCCCAACGTGCGCCATATTCATTTACTGAATGCTTTGATTAGTTTTTAAAAATCCAAATATATGGAAAATAAATCTGTTATTTCTAATGGGCTAACTAAAATTACAAAAAAATGTAATGACAGAGGAGAATTAAAGTTCAAGTTTTAAAGAAGAAAATAGATCCACAGACCACTCAGGAAATAAGCTATGATATTTTACTTTCTCCTACCATAATAAACATTTTGTATAAAAAGGAAATGTAGTTTTGAAAACTTTAATATTTTCTAAATTTATTATGAATATTTAATACCAAACTAACAATAATTTTTTGAGATTTTCACTTGCTTTTCTTGAAAATTGTATAATTCCTGTGATCCGGATGCTAATGAATTAACAAATATTTTATTACAATATGTGCATAAAATATTTCAAATCGGATTTTATATTATACAAAATTATTACACAGAAAAAAATATTTTCGAAAAAATGTCAATTAAATTATTAATTCGAATTTTAAAATGATTTCAAATATTTTTATTTTATTAATTTTTTTTAATTAAATTACTTAACATCAAAGTATTCCTACAAAATAAATTTATATCTATCTAAAATACAATTTTAATTACGAATAAACGTATTCAATTATTTTATTAATTGAAATTCAACCTATGAAAAGCAAAAACAAAAAAAAATATATATACAAAATTATATTTAATTATTCAAATTGTCACTTATTTTTATTTATATTTGATTAATTTGTTAAACTATACAATAAGAAAAATAATAGGAAGCCGATAAATAATAAAAAATATTTCAACATTTTAATTTTGATAAATTTTTAACAACATACGTTAGATGGAATAGTTTTTATCTTTGATAAATCGTTTAATAAAACATATTTTTTCTGTGTAGTAAAGTGATGAATTATTTATATTATTTGTAATTGTAAGCTAAATATATTAACAAAGTGTTAATTGTTTTATTTGTTAAATTTTTTGTAACATGTTAATTTTAACAAAAAACTGCTAAATATTAAAAAGTTTAAATGATATATGATGTGAACGGATTATAAATTGTATATATTTTTCATGGTGTTATGTTATCTGCGTCCTTACAGTATCAAATAGTTTGCTGGAAAATTTAAAAAAAAAATGTTAAGTTTAAAGAATATTTTTTTTTTTTTTTTTTTTTTTTGCAAATTTTTAACTTAAGAGCTTTCTTTCGCTAACGTCCAAATCATCCGGATCGAAGGACCATTAAAAAATTGCAATAATTGTTTTTGTTTTCTCTTGCTATGTTTATACGCAGTGTGATCAGACGTTACAATTTTTTCAGCTAAATCGTGTTTAAAATAAAGCATCCCTGCGGGAAATTTGTGCCAATTGCAGTAATGGACCGGTTCCTTAGTACCAGTTGAGTGCCAATTGACACCTAACTCGTCACCAAAGTTCCTATTGAGAACCAGTTGACACAAACACTCTCACTATTAAACAGTCTAGAGTCAGTTTATAACGTGCTTGTTAAGCGCGCAGTAACAATCAGTGGCTTAGTGGTTAGCGTTAAAGACTATAAAACAACATACGTTAGATGAACATGGGTTCGATCCGGGGTGCCGCCATCGACATTAACGAACAATTATAAAAATAAACATAATTTAATAAAATAATAATAAAATAATGTTTAAAAATTAAACAATTACCGAATTTTTAACAAATTTGTATTATATTAATCGACACTGAACTTGTCCTCTTGACCAGTCCTATGACCTGTCCCAAAGGGCTAATTAGCCATCTCCAATGATAACCCCATGTAAAAGTGACAGGTTCCTCTCATATAAAGTTCCAGAACTGGGACCTGTCACTAGCCCTGAGAAGCTGTCACGTGACTAGTTTTGAACCGGTTCTCTTTACTCTAGGGATCTTACAATGTCCTTTAGTTTGCAGCTAGATATGTACATTATGGTTATACATTTTTTTGGATCTCAAAATACCTTAGAACCGACCACTTTAATGGAGCCTTAGCTTCGTTTAAATATGTATAATACACCATTACCTATCATTTTTTTCCCTGGATAAATCCTTTAGTTTAAGTCTTGTAGTAGCTCCTTAACTGTAACGTCTAAAGAGCTAAAGAGTTCTTGATATCCTGCAGATCAATAAATAAAATCTATCACTTGCCACTAAATTTATCGCTGAATTAAGTTGTTGATTTAAGTGCATTTCTGGTTACATTTCTGGCAACCATTTCCGTAACTTTTAGAAGTTACACCTAAAAGTATATAAGACATGCTTATGTTTCTTTTTATTATATAGACACTAGTTTCAATATTTACGTCCATTTTTGATGTGTCAGTAAAAATTTCAGACTGTTTGGGAATTTTATCAGTAGACATCTCTACACACAGAAAAAAATTCGTTGAGGCAACCGAATTTTTAGCCAATCGAATTCGGTCGGTTACCCCAACTATTTTAAATATTCTTTACATATGTGACTATTATGAATTAAAAATATTTTGACTATTCGCTTTTATACCCTTCACCGAAGGTGTAAAGGGTATATATAAGTTTGTCATTCCGTTTGTAATTCTCACAATTTTCGTCGGAGAGCAAAAAAGTTTACATTTTCGGGATCCTTGTAAGAAATGATGACGATAGGACCATGTCCGTCCGTCCGTCCGTGTGTCGGTTGAAATGGCGTTTATGAAGCCCACCGATAACTGACATATATAATATATATATCAAACGATCGGAAATGCTTTCGAGAATTTTGCTATTGGAATTCAGCAAGATCGGTTCATACAATGCGGAGATATGTTAAAAAAAACCGGTTTTTAGAACCGGTTTTCCAGTTTCTGAAGCCTCTGTATATACTAGGGACCTCGTTTTTACAAAGAAGTCTCGGACATTTTTTTCTAAATTTTTGTTTTGAAAAAATGAAATAAATCGGTTCAATAATAACTGAGATATCGGACAAAACGCATTTTTTATTTTTTGAAGCCCTGGTTTAAGCTATAGATTTTTATTTTTATACAGATCGGTCACAAATATTTTTATAAAATTTTGGTTTTTGAATCAGCAGGATCGGTTTTTAAATGGCGGAGATATGCTTTAAAAACCGGTTTTTGGAACCGGTTTTTCAGTTTCTGAAGCCTCTGTATATACCAGGGACTTCGAATTTTTAAAGGGGGCTCGGAAATTATTTTCTGAATTTTTGTTCTGAAAAAATGAAATAAATCGGTTCAGTAATAACTGAGATATCGGGGAAAACGAATTTTTTATTTTTGAAGCTCTTGTTCAAGCTACAGATTTTTATTTTTATATAGATCAGTCATAAATGTTTTTATAAAATTTCGTTTTTTTTAATAAACCAAATTCGTTCATAATCAACAGAGTTATGGCCCAAAAACAAATCTGTTAAGAATATAAATACACACACAAACATGTATATTAAGCATTGTAATGACTATTAGTGACGTTTTTTGTTTTTTGTATAGACAAGTAGTTTAGTTAGAAACAGCAGTCATATAATGAATAACAGTGTTGTTGTTGTTCTTTGTATATGCAGTCTGTACAAAAATAAATAGATATGGAATTGTTGTTGTTTATTTTTTAAAACTAAAACATATCTGTTAAGAATATACATAAATACATACACAAACATGTATATTAAGCATTGTAATGACTATTAGTGACGTTTTTGCCTATAAGACAAGTAGTTTAGTTAGCAACAGAAGTAATATAATGAATAACAGTGTTGTTGTTCTTTGTATAAGCAGCCAGTTTGTATATACACACATAAAAAAATAAATAAATATGGAATTGTTGTTGTTTATTTTTTAAAAACAAAGCCTGCTATGATTGTTTTTTTTTCATATTCAAATTTTCGTAGTTTGAAAAAAATTTAGATTTATATATGTGAAAATATGAAAGCATACGTTAAGGCGAAAATTTTATTATTTGGTGTAATATTTTATTTATGGTAATATGATGTCGATAAGATAGTAAGATGGTAATGTGGTGAAGGGTATCAATTTCAATTTCATTAAATTTGTTTTATTTAAATACAAAATAAAATAAAAATGAAATAGAAAAAAGATTCGGCTGTGCCGAATCTTTGATACCCTTCACCATATTACCATCTTACTATCTTATCGACATCATATTACCATATTACCGACAAATAATAAAATTTTCGTCTTAACGTATGCTTTTATATTTTCACATATTTAAATCTAAATTTTTTCAAACTACGAAAATTTGAATATGAAAAAAAAAAAACAATCATAGCAGGCTTTGCTTTTAAAAAATAAACAACAACAATTCCATATTTATCTATTTTTGTATGTGTGTATATACAAACTGACTGCATATACAAAGAACAACAACAACACTGTTATTCATTATATTACTTCTGTTGCTCACTAAACTACTTGTCTTATAGGCAAAAACGTCACTAATAGTCATTACAATGCTTAATATACATGTTTGTGTATGTATTTATGTATATTCTTAACAGATATGTTTTAGTTTTAAAAAATAAACAACAACAATTCCATATCTATTTATTTTTGTACAGACTGCATATACAAAGAACAACAACAACACTGTTATTCATTATATGACTGCTGTTTCTAACTAAACTACTTGTCTATACAAAAAACAAAAAACGTCACTAATAGTCATTACAATGCTTAATATACATGTTTGTGTGTGTATTTATATTCTTAACAGATTTGTTTTTGGGCCATAACTCTGTTGATTATGAACGAATTTGGTTTATTAAAAAAAACGAAATTTTATAAAAACATTTATGACTGATCTATATAAAAATAAAAATCTGTAGCTTGAACAAGAGCTTCAAAAATAAAAAATTCGTTTTCCCCGATATCTCAGTTATTACTGAACCGATTTATTTCATTTTTTCAGAACAAAAATTCAGAAAATAATTTCCGAGCCCCCTTTAAAAATTCAAAGTCCCTGGTATATGCAGAGGCTTCAGAAACTGAAAAACCGGTTCCAAAAACCGGTTTTAAAGCATATCTCCGCCACTTATAAACCGATCCTGCTGATTCAAAAAACTGAAATTTTAAAAAAATATTTGTGACCGATCTGTATAAAAATAAAAATCTTTAGCTTAAACCAGGGCTTCAAAAAATAAAAAATGCGTTTTGTCCGATATCTCAGTTATTATTGAACCGATTTATTTCAATTTTTCAGAACAAAAATTCAGAAAAAAATGTCCGAGACTTCTTTGTAAAAACGAAGTCCCTAGTATATACAGATGCTTCAGAAACTGGAAAACCGGTTCTAAAAACCGGTTTTTTTTACCATATCTCCGCATTGTATGAACCGATCTTGCTGAATTCCAATAGCAAAATTCTCGAAAGCATTTCCGATCGTTTGATATATATATTATATATGTCAGTTATCGGTGGGCTTCATAAACGCCATTTCAACCGACACACGGACGGACGGACGGTCGGACGGACGGACATAGTCCTATCGTCATCATTTCTTACAAGGATCCCGAAAATGTAAACTTTTTTGCTCTCCGACGAAAATTGTGGGAATTACAAACGGAATGACAAACTTATATATACCCTTTACACCTTTGGTGAAGGGTATAATAAATTCATGAAATACAGAAACATGTTTGATAAAGAATTTATACATGTTGTGTACATATTTGCATCGTTATCTCAAGTTAATACAGATTGATATGAAACTATACATAATTTTAATCTCTGGCCCCAAAAATTTATTCCCATTTATCATTGTTCTTGTTACGTACATTACTTCAGTTGGAAAAGCTCCAAACGCATAAAAAATAATCAGATAAGAATGCATGACAAAGTTTTTGGTACATGCAAACATCTGAGTTACCTATTTGCAAAACCAACTGGGTTCTGAAAGGATAGAATCTTCCGAGTGTCAGAGAAGATAATGTAATTGAAAAAAAATGTAACCGAATTTCTTATCATTCAATCTAAAATCCCAACCAATACACAGAAAAAATTATTACCGTCTTTTTTAGAATTAACTCAGTTGTTTAATTTTTCATCAAAATTTAATAAATTGTTCAAGAAAAAATAAAATAAAAAATAAATTTTGGTATGATTTTTTTTCCCTATACACATTTTTAATTCATTCAATCATCTACTTGATTGATTTAATTAATTTATTAATTGGGAATTTTTTTCTGTTTGGTATTTTTCATAGTTTTTATTAATTGATATAATCATTTTAGTGAGAAGTGCAAATTTAAACAAGTTTATAATTGAATGAATTATTTTCATATATATTTGTTAATTGGTGACTTTTTTCTGTGTAGTTACATTGAAACATTGTGAAATAAATTTAACTTCGGTTGTCATCATAAATTTTTAATAAAATGAATTTGAAAAAGAGGCAATTGGTTGAGTTAACCAAAATTTACTGTCGAATGGATCATAATTCCATTACAGTTTTGTTTAATACATTACAATTATAGAAAATCTATTGGAATTCAACATATTTTAAAATTTCAATAAAAATTAAGTCGAAACAGACCGATATTTCGACCACTGTGTAGGATTTTGCTTAATTAGCTGGGCAAAATTTTAATTTTGACATTAATTATAAAGTTTATTTGTGCTATCGATTTAAAATTATTGTACACCATTTTCAACCGTTTTTTTTTTAAATTTTTTATTTAAGATTGTTTTAAACTTCGATTATATAAGACAAATGATTTGAGATACAATTGTAAAATTGTATCTCAATTACAATTGAAATAGAAATTCACACAAATTAATACAGTTTTTTAAGATCTCGGTGTTACCTATCAAAAAGAGCGAATTATTTCAAAGGAATAACATTTTCACTACTTAAAATGTACTTTTTTGGAAGTTTTTTATTTTGATTACTTTCTATCCTTAGTTGAGTATTTTTAGAAAAATATTATAAAAATACCTATAAATTAAAATTATGAATATGAAATGCCACTTGAAAATACATGACTACAAATCACAAAAGAAGTACATCCTTACAATAATGACAACACTTTATATAATCTCTTAATTCTGAAACTCTTTTCTTGCTGGGTGATTTTAGAAATACTTATGATAAGCTTGTAGGATTGTAATAGTAAAAAAACTTGTTTTATTAATAATTAAAGAAAAAAATATAAAATGTAAAAAAAAAATAATATATGCATTACAATCTAAAATAGATTTCTAAACTAATTTTAAATACATACAAAAAGATACAGTTATTTTAAATTAAATAAGTATTAATTGGGAAATCTAAAACACGCAAATAAATACAAAAAATCGAATCGAAAATAAATTATTTTTAAATTCTATTTAAAAAAAATTGCTGAATGGGCACGCAACATTGTTATGCATTCGCACTTGGAAAGGTTAATAGTAATATTAACAGTTTCCAATAAAAAGGTTATCAATAAATTTTCTAAGAAAAACAACAAAAAAAAATCATATATCAAATATGTATGTAAATAGATTATTTGCAAGAAAAGCGTTACAATTCAACAGCAACCAAAATGCCGTCTTTAATCAAGTAGATGTTGTCAAAGATTTAGCGTAGACATTGCCACAATAATACCAAAGAATTCTGTCTACACTAGAGAAATTTTGATCTTGATAAAAATTTGCTCATTTGGACACTACCTAAGACATCTTCCGTTTTAAATACTGTATACATATGTATGTCATATTAAATACTAATAAATTACGTCTTCACAAAACAAATTTTTAGCCAGACTGAAGATCCTTTCCGGTCCAAAAATATGACCATCTAAAAATTAAAAAACTATCGATTTTTTTCCAAAATAGTGCACACTTTATAAACTATAAAATTCTAAATTGTATTTCATTTAATAAACGACGCACGTTGGGGTAAAATGTGTCAAAATTGGCGATTAATTGAATTTTTAAATTTATATTTTTGTAATTTTTATATTACCCTAAAGTCCTTGATAAATCTTTTACAAAACATGCTTGCATATACTACTTACTTTATATATTTTTCGAGTTATATACATTTGAAATTTCAAAAATATCAATTTTACAAGATCTTGGTTAAGATTTTTCCATATATAGCCAAATATTTTTAACTGATTTTATTATATTTTATGTAGTTGTTTAAAAAGCAAAATTAGCTATCGAACAAAGAAAATCTTGAGTCGTTATCTTTATTGAGTCAAAAGTTAAACGATTTTGAATTAGAAAGTTTGCAAAAATTAACAAACATGCGGACAGATGGACGGACATTATAATTCTTTCAAAAAAACCTTGAAATTCTAAAAATATTTTGTTTCTTATTCTTGATTAATATGAAAACGAAACGAAGGTATTTAAATTTTGATATCACCTTTCCCTGAAAGTTGCATTTTCGACTCATTTAACCCATATAGACGGACGGAAGGACATTGCCATGCTGCCAAAAAAATTTCAGAATTCTAAAAATGCGTTATTTTACTAACTAATAAACAGTAAAAATTTAACGTGATCATCAAAATTGCGATATCACCTTTTCCTGAATTAAGCGTCATATTCGTTCCATTTAACCTAAATGTATAGACAGACGGACGGACATTGCAATGCTGCCAAAAAAATTTCAGAATTCTAAAAATGCATTTTTTATTAACTAATAAATAATAAAAATTTAACGTGATCATCAAAATTTCGATATCACCTTTTCCTGAATTAAGCGTAATTTTCGTCCCATTTAACCCAAATGTATAGACGGACGGATATTACCATTCAGTCAAAAAACGTCTTATAATTCTAAAAATGCATTTTTTACTTACTAATAAATAGAAAAAATTAAATGTAATCATTAAAATGTTGATATCACCTTTTCCTGAATTATGCATAATTTTCGACCCATTTAACTTTAATGTATAGACGGACAGACAGACTTTACCGTTCTGCTAAAAAAATTCTTAAAATTCTAAAATTGAATTCTTTTAACTAACAATCAATAAAAAAAATAAAACGTGATCATTAAATATCACCTTTTCCTGAATTAAGCGCCATTTTCGACCCCTTTCACCCCAATGTGTGACGTGTATAAAATTTATTTACTTCGAAAGTTCAAAGGTCAAAATCTATAATATAATAATCAAAGCTGAATATCTCGAAAAACGGTATTTTTAAATTCTTAAAAAAAATGGTATATTGATAATTTAACTCTGTTATATAATAGATCCAAAGTTCAATTTGGAGCCTCTTTTTGGGTTTAGGATTTATGAAGTAAATATGGTAAAAAGCTATTTTTTTGTATGTAAAAATTTAAAAAATTTACAAAAATTAATTTAAAGTATTTTTCTTATTAAAATTTTTATTTAATTTAATTTAATTTTAAGTTTAATTTTGACCTTTGAACTTTCGAATTAAATAAATTTAAAATGATGGTAAAACTAAAATATTATTGTGTATAGTTTAGAAGTTATAAGTAATTAGATTTTATTTTGGTCCATAACTTCTAAACTAAATGAGACTCCAATTTTATGAGAGAAACATTATATATTTTTTTTAAAAATTTAAAAAATACCGATTTTTGAGATATAATAATTTGATTATATGTTTAACTTTGACCTTTGAACTTCTGATGTAAATATATTTTGTAAATATCGTTATAAAGGTAATATTTTTGTTTTTAATATGAAACTAAAACTAGAGATCTAACAGTTATAGTTTAGAAGTTATTGGCAATTAAATAAGTACACCTTTGTAAAATTATTAGCTTTTTTTGTTTTTAACAAAAGGTCATATTTTTTTTTTACCAAAAAGGGACTTGAGTCTAAAATTGTATGATTTGAGAAACACTTTCATTGCCAATATCTGTAGTGAATTTCATAGACATGGGAGATATCAAGTCCAATTGCTGTCCGTTTTGACATGGAATCTCTCCCTAATATAATATTAAAAAATAAATAAATAAATTAAAAAGCCTGTCTGGACATTAATCTTAATATTTTTAAAATAAACTAAAAATACTGTAAGAATAATTTTACGTATTCATTAAACATTTTTATAAATGATACGTATAAGCAATTAAAATATTTTTTTTTTATATTTTTTTCTTTACAGAATTACTACGTTAAACAACATTCTGCTGCTGTCATAAAAAAAATATTCTGTTGGATACTTTAAATATGATTACAATAACAATTTCAATATTATATTAATAAAAAACAACAACATTAAACCAGACCACTTCAACAAGTTTGTCTGAAAGCACAGATAGAGATCAGCTTGAAAAAGTCATCATGAAATTTCTGAAAATGTCTTTAAGTGCCAGTCAAATAAAAGCTCTGTTGCACAAGGACTTTTTAGTACGATGGCGTCAAAAGGTGAGTAATTTTATTGTTTATATAAATTTTTTAAGATTTTAATTTTATTTAAGAAAGATATTCAGTGGGGTGGTCCAATATTCCTTTTTTGCGAGCTAAATTTAAACGTATCTAAAATTATGAAGGAGGACATCATTTAGAACATGAAACCATTTAGTGTCAATAATGTATCAAATCATAACGCATTGGTATCAATTTGACACCACTTCAGTGTTGAGTTGCCATTATAACATTATGTATTTCATTCCGTATATTCAAAAATAGTAAAACGAGCGGTTTCAAAAAACCTACACCGTAAATAATCAATGTGAACAAAACCGTTTTGAATTTTGAGTCTTAATTTTTTTCTTAGTGTAAAGAATTTATCTATGATGTTGAGCCATGCATTGCTTAAAAGATTTTGTCTATTATATAATTAAAATGATTAAAATTTAATTACAAAATGAAATTTAAATAATTTTTTTTTCTAACATTTATTTCAGTGGTTAACTGCAGTACAAATTCTATGGCCCTGTATAATATTCCTGCTACCATATCTAATACGTTTGAAATATGAACCGGTTCATCATGAATCCTGTCAATTTCCTACTCGTCAACTGCCGACAGCACGTAACACGATGCCTGGTTTTCTATCCTACATTTGTAGTCTTGAAAATAAATGCAGTAATACAGAAGATTATGAAGAATATTCTAAATTAGAAAAGGCACCGTAAGTTATACATTTTGCAAAATGTTCAAATTAAGTTTATAAAAACTTTTTCATTCAAGCGAAACTTAATTCTCATTATTTATTTAACTAAATGTATTTTTTGTTAAATATTAGTTTAGCTAACAATTTGTATAATAAATTTTTGATAAACTTAAAACACTTATATTTTGAAACTTTAAACATCTTCTACTAGTTTGAACGTTTAATTCTAAGTATTAAACCTTGTTTTGCTTACAGTATGAAACCGATTATTGATATCGTGCAAATATTCATTAATGAAGATCGCATGTTTAATGCTTTAGTCGAATTACCGGAAAAGGCTAACTTTATAAGTGCCGTGACAACTTTAGTAACAAATAGTCACTTTGATGATATAAGAAGTAAGTTTTTATCTTTTAAATCAAATTCCTAGAAATTCTAGTAATTAATTAATTAATTAAATTTAAAAAACTTTTTTTTTAGAAAATATTGAGAAAGTGATAGATTTAGTGCCGGAAGTAGAAAAGGCTTTAAATGGCAGTTTTGATATAAAGAAATTATTTTCGGGTAAGTTTAAATCATGTTTAAATAAGATATAAAATTATTATATATATTTTTTAATAATACTAGATCGCAAAACATTTGTTAAGGCTGGCAATTTATTATGTGGCCATCCATTTCCCAATACCGAAACTATTCCCCTGGTGGAGGATATTTTATATACCGAAGATTTTAGTCAAGCCAATCAGGATGAATTAAATGTTATGCCTAGTAAGTCTTAAATAGTTTTTTTTCTATTATTTTCTTTAATTTATTTATTTTTTTTTAATTTTTAGCCAATTATTGTAAGCGCTTGTATATGGATGTAACTAGTTCCAATTATGGTAAAATAACTTGGGAAACAGTTAAGCCCATTATACATGGGAAAATTATATTTGCCCCTGATACAGATGATACTAATTCGATAATGAAACATGTAAGTTTAACAAAAGTTTCAGTTAACTCTTCAACAGTCAAAAGATTACTCTTAGACAGAGAACTTTTCTATTAAGAATTGTTCTGTCTAAGAGTCAACTTTTCTATAGAAAAGTTCTTAGACAGATAAATTTTCTATAGAAAAGTTCACTCTTAGACAGAGAATTTTTCAATAGAAAAGTTCACTCTTAGACAGAGAATGTTTCTATAGAAAAGTTCACTTACAGACAGAGAATTTTTCCATAGAAAAGTTCACTCTTAGACAGAGAATTTTTCTATAGAAAAGTTCTCTCTTAGACAGAGAGTTTTTCTATAGAAAAGTTCGTTATTAGACAGAGAATTTTTTTTATAGAAAAGTTTATTCTTAGACAGAGAATTTTTCTATAGAAAAATTCACTCATAACTTGACTCTTAGATAGAGAAATTTTCTATAGAAAACTTGACTCTTAGATAGAGAAATTTTCTATCGAAAACTTAACACTTAGACAGAGAAATTTTCTATAGAAAACTTGACTCATAGATAGAGAAAATTTATATAGAAAATTTGACTTTTAGATATAGAAATTTTCTATAGAAAACTTAACTCTTGGACAGAGAAATTTTCTATAGAAAACTTAACACTTAGACAAAGAAATTTTCTATAGAAAACTTGGCACTTAGACAAAGAAATTTTCTATAGAAAACTTGGCTCTTAGACAGAGAAATTTTCTATAGAAAACTTGAATCTAAGACAGAAAAAGTTTTCTATAGAAAACTTCACTCTTAGACAGAGAAATTTTCTATAGAAAACTTGAATCTTAGACAGAGAAAATTTTCTATAGAAAACTTCACTCTTAGACAGAGAAAATTTTCTATAGAAAACTTCACTCTTAGACAGAGAAATTTTCTAAAGAAAACTTGACTCTTAGACAGAGAAAGTTTCTACAGAAAACTTCACTCTTAGACACAGAAATTTTGTACAGAAAACTTGACTCTTAGACAGAGAAATTTTCTATAGAAAACTTAACACTTAGACAAAGAAATTTTCTATAGAAAACTTGGCACTTAAACAAAGAAATTTTCTATAGAAAACTTGACTCTTAGACAGAGAAATTTTCTATAGAAAACTTCACTCTTAGACAGAGAAATTTTCTATAGAAAACTTGAATCTAAGACAAAAAAAATTTTCTATAGAAAACTTCACTCTTAGACAGAGAAATTTTCTATAGAAAACTTGAATCTTAGACAGAGAAAAATTTCTATAGAAAACTTCACTCTTAGACAGAGAAAATTTTCTATAGAAAACTTGACTCTTAGGTAGAGAAATTTTCTATAGAAAACTCTTAGACGGAGAAATTTTCTATAGAAAATTTTAATCTTAGACGGAGAAATTTTCTATAGAAAACTTAACACTTAGACAGAGAAATTTTCTATAGAAAACTTAACACTTAGACAGAGAAATTTTCTATAGAAAACTTCACTCTTAGACAGAGAAATTTTCTATAGAAAACTTGACTCTTAGACAGAGAAATTTTCTACAAAAAACTTGACTCTTAGACACAGAAATTTTGTACAGAAAACTTGACTCTTAGACAGAGAAATTTTCTATAGAAAACTTGACTCTTAGACAGAGAAATTTTCTATAGAAAACTTGACTCTTAGACAGAGAAATTTTCTATAGAAAACTTGACTCTTAGACAGAGAAATTTTCTATAGAAAACTTAACTTTTAGACAGAGAAATTTTATATAGAAAACCTGACAGAACAAATTTCTTTAGAAAAATTTACTCTAATACACAGACATTTTCAAAAGCATTTCTCTTCATTTCTGTAAACTTTAACTGTAGTTTATTTATTTAATTAAACTTGTTTCCCTTCTAGGCCAATGCCACTTTTGAAGAGCTTAATCGTTTGAAAAAGTTATCAGTAGCATTAGAACAAATCCTCACCAAATTACGTGAAGATAAACCTTTTCAAGATGGTTTCGATAGTCTTATAAGATTGGCTCAGACACCCTTTGTACGTTCCATTATTGGTGATGAAATTGATATGGATCAAATTGAAGAAGTCATACAACGTATACGTACTGATCCCATTATCTATGATGTTTTTACTACTGTCAAAAATATTCTTGAATGCTTTTCGGTCGATCGTTTTGAGGCTTACGATACTGAAACTGAATTAAGACGTAAAGCTTTTGAACTCAATAAAAAGAGATTGTTTTATGCTGCAGTCTATTTTAATGAAACAGAGACAGAAAATGTTTCCTATAAATTTCATATGGATACACAAAATACTCAGCCTACTATTGAGAATAAAAATCGTTTTTGGTTCCCTGGTCCATCAGGTAGTATGTTATTGGATATGAAATATCATAGAGGTTTTGTGCAAATAAAACAAGCTTTAGACTTGGGTATTATTAAGCATAAAAAAGAGAAATTGAAAAAAGAGGGTTTATTAGCAGAAGGTCCGGTTTCAACTACTCCTAGAAATCATTTCTCCATAAAGGTTGTTAATGATGATGATAGCGTGACGGATGATGATGATGAAGATGATGATTGGTTTACGGATTCGAATACAACAGAAAATTCCAATTTACCTAGTTCTACTTCAAGTTTGATATCTACTTTAATATCAGGAGGTTTAACCGATCTCAAGGATGCTGTAAAAACTCCAAATCAAATCGATTTAAAAGATTCACCCCCCACCACTGATGATATTTTAAATGATTCCACTACCTCATTGTTGCAAGAAGATATTAAGCCAACTACTTTCTTCCCAGATTTAATTGATAGTTCAGAAGAAGATTCTTTAAATCTGGGTGTCTTAAAGCGACAAAAACGTCAAAATTTCTTTGACCTTTTGTTGGGTTTTGCTGATGCTTCAGATGGTACTCTAAAATATGCTGTTGACGATTTGGAATATCATACAAAACAGTTTCCCTATCCAGCCTACACGGAGGATGAGTAAGTTTCATTTTATTATTTTGAATCCAAGAAAAATTTAATTGATAAATTTGTATGGTTATTTTTTAGTTTCAAAACTGGCATTTATTTGGCTCAAGCTATACAATGTGCTTTCTTTTTGGGTCTAGTAGCTGAAATTGCTTCATGTGTCAGACATTTGATTTGGATGCGTGAATCAAGAAATTCCATGGTAAGTGTAAACGTGTTTTATACTCTGTGGAAGAAATCTTTCTATAGAAAAAACATTTTGAACTTTTGAAAATAATACTTTGATCGGAGATCGCTCTTGGGCAAATATCTTTTCTATAGAAAAGATCATTCTAAAGCAAAGAACTTTTCTATAGAAAATATAACTCTATAGCAAAGAACCTTGCTATAGAAAAAGTCACTGTATAGCTGAGAACTTTTCTATAGAAATGATCACTCTACAGCAGAGAACTTTTCTATAGAAAATATCACTGTACACCAGGGATCGCCGCTCTTAAATTTCACATTCTATATTCTCTTGTTTCCGTGCTCTTATATTGCGCACGGAAACTATTTTTAAACTTATAATTTCATAATATCTGTTGCTCTTAAACAATTTATGATCTGTAAAAATAACTATTATTGAATATTAAAAAAATTTGCTTAAAAAAGTATTAAAAATATATAAAATTAATAAATAATTATTCTCTTTTCACATATAGATGTGACAAAATTAAAAGATCATTTGCACGTGTGCACTATTTTGCGGGTCGTTGCTCTACGCAGAGAACTTTTCAATAGAAAAGATCACTCTATAGCAGAGTATTATATAAGAGATCATTCTAAAGTAGAGAAATTTTTGTACAGAAAAGATTACTCTAAAACAGAGAACTTTTATATAGAAAATATCTCTCTAAAGCAGAGAAATTTTGTATAGAAAAGATAACTCTAAGGCAAATACCTTTTTCTTTAAAGATTGCTCTAAAGAAGAGAACTTTTCTTTAGAAAATATCACTTTTATTTAAATTCTCTGAAAAACAGTTTCTCTTTATTTCTTATATAAAAAAAATTTAATTTTTTTTTTAATTTCTAGATTATGCGCTCTATGGGCATGAAATCCTGTTCGGAGATAACTTCTTGGTGCATTGTAACATTTTTGGAGTTAGTTGTTATATTTATTGGCTGTAGTATTATTCTTTATGCCGGTGGCATGGTAGTCTATACTAAATGGCTGTTTACCATGATATATTTGTGCATCTTTGGAGCTTGTTTAATAGCATTCTGGTATGAATAAAATAATATTTTTTTAAGTTCATCTAATTGTTATATTCCATTTTATAGCTACATGTGTTCCACCTTCTTTATGTCAGCCACTATAGGAGCTGTGGCCACTGCCGTCCTGTTCTTTATTACCTTCTGTCCCTATATAATAGTATTGCTTTTCGATGCTCAATTAAATTCCTTGCAAAATTTTGTTATAAATTTATCTTTTACAACCGCTTTCGCTCATGGCTGGAGTCATATAATGCGCATGGAATTACAAGAAGTGGGTTTAAGTTTTGAGTCAGTATTTCGAGAGGGCTTAAGAGGAGAATATGGTTTTGCTTTGTTTATGATTGTATTTGATTTATGTATTTATGCTTTTATTGGTTATGTTCATCAAAGATTTAAAGATGGTAAGTAAGAAAATTATATTACAATTAAAAATTTATTGATTTTTTATTTTTTTATTTTCTCTTAAAGATGAATTCCGTTTTACCGAAGTCCAAAGAGAAGATTTAGATTCTAGTGTTGGTGCTACCTTAACAAATGTTACCAAAATTTATAATGAGGATAAAATTGCTGTTAGTGATATTTCCTTATCATTCCCTAGAAATCAAGTAACATGTTTATTGGGACGCAATGGTGCTGGAAAGAGTACCATTATGTAAGTGTTTAGTTTCATTTAAAATTTGCCCACAAATTAATAATTTGATTGTGTTTTTTTTTAGAAAAATGCTTACAGGTCAAGTTGTTCAAACAACTGGACGTGTTATATTGTCTCAGGCTATGACTAGTTCTACTGATTATGATAAAATTGGTGTTTGTTCGCAAGATAATATTCTTATACCAAATTTAACGGCTAGGGAACATTTAGAATTATATGCTAAAATAAAATTGAAACGTAATTATGAGGAAGAAATCGAAAAAACTTTGAGGAATTTAAACTTTGGAAAATATGAAAGTTATCAAGCGTCACAGCTTTCGGGTGGCTATCAGAGAAGATTGTGTGTGGCAATAGCTTTTATAGGTGAGTTTTAATTTTTTTTTTTTTTTTTTAAGAACAGTTTTCTATCGAAAATTCTCAGCTAAAGATATTGATTTTCTACAGAAAATGTCTCTGTGTTAAATATACTAATTTTCAATAAAAAATTTCTATGCTAAAGAGATTAATTTTGCATTAAAAATTTCTCTGCTAAAGAGATTAATTTTCTATAAAAAATTTCTCTGCTAAAGAGATTAATTTTCTAAAGAAAATTTCTCTACTAAAGAGACTTATTTTCTAATGAAAATTTCTCTGCTAAAGAGACCAATTTGCTATAGAAAATTTCTCTGGTAAAGAGATTAGTTTTCCAAAGAAAGTTTCTCTGCTAAAGAGACTAATTTTCTATAGAAAATTTCTCTGCTAAAGAGATTCATTTTCCAAAGAAAGTTTACCTGCTAAAGAAATTAATTTTCTATAAAAAATTTCTCTGCCAAAGAGAAAAAAATTTCTCTGCTAAAGAGATCAATATTCTATAAAAAATTTCTCTGCTAAATATAAAATTTATCTGGTGAAAAGACAAATTTTCTACAGAAAATCTCTGTAAAAAAACTAATTTTATTAAGAAAATTACTCCACAGAATATAAGATATTTTTGAGTAAACTTTTGACATCTTTATTTTCTACCAGGATCACCGAATGTGGTCATATTAGATGAACCTTGCAATGGTGTAGACAATAAGGCTCGTAAAGATATTTGGGATCTTATAGAGAGACTGCGTAAAGGTAGAGCTGTTATTTTTGCTACACATTTCCTAGATGAAGCTGAGCATCTCAGTGATGTTATAGTAATCATGAAAAATGTAAGTTATAAAAATCAAACATGAAAATCTCTCTAACTAAATTTTATGATCTTAACAGGGCAAAATTATTGCAAAACATAATCCAGAGACTTTAAAAAATCATTGTACTTCTTACTATGAAGTCCATATGAACTGTTGTGACTCACAAACTTCCGATGAAATAATGAAGAAAGCCGATAAACTACTAACCAATTTCCGACAATTAGATAAATCTACTACTACAGATTTGAAATTGAGAATATCATATGATCAGCAAAATGAAAATTCATCTGAATACTTGAAATACTTGCAAAATCTTCAGAGTGAGGGCAAAATTAAAGATTTGAGTATAGAAACTGAAAATTTGGAACATGTTTTTAAGAATTTGGATAAAAATTGTAATGGCAGTGTAAGATTTAATGGACATTCGATTGATATGATGAAAAATGTTAAATTAAAAAAAGATTTTGGTTGGGATATGGTACGTGAAACTCCCTTGACCAGATGTGAGGCCATGCGACAACTGTTCTGGAAACGTTTAGTGCATTTTAGTCGTAATTATCGCATGTTGCTGTGTGTCATAGTTTTGCCCGCCCTATTTGAAATCTGTGCCATGTGGTTTGTTGCTCAAAGATTAGAAGATGATTTTGATAAGACCATAAAATTATCGCGGGATTTATATCCCAAGACTACACAAATGTTGAGTATGGAGAAGTCAATGAATTTCACACAACAGGTCTATGATAATATGAAACAGGATTGTTCCACTGAAATGCCTTGTAAACAGTTTCATAACTCGGAAAGGTCATTTTATTGGATTCTAGAAACACTCAATGATTATCAGGGCAAACGTTATGGTGGCTACAGTTTTAATGATACTAAATCAATTGTTTGGTATAATAACAAAGGTTATCATGCCATGGTGGCCTGGTTAAATGATATGAACTCGTATTTATTGCAAATTGAAACAAATAATTCGAATTACAAAATTACAGCATACAATGAACCCTGGGAATTGGGTTATATGGAATTGAGTACAACTTCTATGTAAGTTAAAGAAATGGAAATGGAGAAATGGAACTTTAACGAATTTTTATTATTTTTTTTTTTTTTTTGTTACATTATTTCAGTTTACGCCAAGCTGGAGATTCTTGTATGGCTTTCATTTTGTTGATAGCCTTTTCTATGGTAGTGGCTGTGGCCTCAGTTTATCTAGTCAATGAACGTGTTAAGGGTGAAAAGCTACAGCAGAAATTGTGCGGTGTCGATGCCCCCACCTATTGGGGAGTGGCTTTCGTGTGGGACTTTTTGGTGAGTTTTATAGTTTTGCAAAACTATAATTTTCTTTTCTAAATTGTTATTATTTTCAGATTATGATTTTAGCCATATTGGTGTGCAGTTCAATTATTTTAGCTTTTGATATGCCGGTGTTTACAGATCGCCAACAGTTGTGGGGTGTTATTGTATTGGCCTTATTCTTTGCGTAAGTATTGAAAAATTAAGCAGGAAGTATGTTTTCAGGCAAGAGAATAATATTTTCATTCTAATGTGATTTTGAATTATTAACTGAAAATTTACTTATCTCTAAGACAAATTTTCTATACAAAATTATAATTTTTTGAAGAGACATTTTTTATAGAAATATAATTTGATGAATTGAAATTTTCTATAGAAAATTGGAAAATTAATCTCTTTCAAAAAGAAGTTTTCTACAGAAAATTTGTCTTTTTAAAAGGTAAATTTTCTATAGAAATTTTGTCTTTGAAAATTAGTTTCTTCTGAAAAAAAAAGTAGTCTTTTTCAAACAGAAATATATAGAAAATTAATTTCTTTTTAGAAAATTTGACTCTTTTGTAAGAGAAAATTTCTATAGCAAATTAGTCTCTTTTGTAAAGAGAAATTTTTTTATAGAAAATTAAACTCTTTTGTAAAGAGACTAATTTAGTAAAAGTAAAAAAGAAAATTTATGTTGAAAATTAGTCTCTTTTGTAAAGAAAAAATTTTCCATAGAAAATTAGTCTGTTTCAAAAATAAATTTTTAAATTTTCTGTGGAAAAATATACTCTTAAAAAAAAAAATTCTATAGAAAATTTCTTCCTTCAAACAGAAATTTTTTATAGAAAATTTATAACTTTTGAAGAGAAAATTTGTTTAGATTTGATTTGTTCTTTTAAAGAAAACATTTTTCTATAGAAAATAAGTTTCTTTCAAAGAAATCTCTACAAAAAAATAAGAACCTTTATAGTACTTTTCTATAGAAAATTAGCCTTCTTCAAAGAGAAGTTTTATATAGAAAATTAGTATCTTTCAAAGAGAAATTTTGTATAAGGAATGGGTCTCTTTAGCAGAGAAATTTTCTATAGAAAAATTATTCTTTTTGTAGAGATTTTTTTTTTTTTTTTATAAAAAAATAAGACTCTTTCAAAGACACATTTTCTAAAGAAAATCTGTCTTTTTTGAGAGAGCAGAGCAATTTTCGTTAATAACGAAATTTTCAACAGAAAATTTGTATCTTTAACAGCGAAGTTTAAAAAAAAGTTTTATATAGAAATTTTATTTCCCTGATAGAGAAATTTCCTGTAAAAAAATAATCTCTCTTAAACAAAATTTGCCTATAGAATTTTTTACAGAATTGTTTTATCTTTATCAGAGATGTTTAGTCTCTCTTGAATACATATGTACATATAGTCTCTCACATGGAGAAATTTTCAATAAAAAACCAGTGCCTCTTACAAAGACTGACGAAGTTTAACAAACATTTTTTAACATTCTCTTCCCTTTCCAGTTTTGCTTGCATACCTGCTGTTCATGTCTTCGAAAAATGTTTCTCCGATTCAAGTGTAGCGATTGTTACCATATTTATTTTAAATGTAATCATACCTCTATTCACCATGGCCATTGTAGTATTATTGGGTGTTGTGGGAGATTCAGCAACCTGGGATGAATGGCGTTTCTTCTTAAATCATCGTTTATTCTTAATCTTCCCTCAACATGCATTGGGTGATGGTCTACTTGAGATATGTAAAAATTATATGGTGGCCTTGGTATTTAAACGTTATGATATTGATTCCTATAAAAATCCTGTCACTAGTGATTTGCTAAAGCCTCATTTTATATCTCTTACAATATTGGGTATAATATTTATATTCGTTAATGTGTTACTAGAATCTGGTTTCCTTTATCAGTGTAAAGAGAAGATAAATGAGCATTTGGGTCTTTTCCAAGTCAAAGAAAAGAAACATTTTGAAGAATTAAAAATTGTTTCGATACAAAATTCTCTTAAAAGAAATGATAAAATGGATAGTACACCAGCTTTAAAAGTGGAAAATATATGTAAATCATATGGCAAAAATCTATACGCAGTGTCCAATGTAACATTTTCGGTTAATGCAGGAGAATGTTTTGGTTTATTGGGTAAAAATGGTGCTGGTAAATCTACCATATTCAAAATGCTGTCAGGACAATTACAGCCAAATGTGGGCCACATTATTTATGAAAATGTAAGTAGATGTAATGTTTTTTTAAATAAGTTGTTTATAGCATTTATTTATTTATTTATTTTCTTACAGCCCGAAATTTCCTATTGTCCTCAAACTAATACTTTGGATTCCCTACTTACCGTTCAAGAATGCATAGAATTTTATGGACGTCTAAGGCGTATTAGTAATATACCCAAGGTAAGTTTACTTTATTTTTAGAAACAATTGCATATTTTCTTTATTAATTTAATATTCATTAATCATAATCTCCATGTGTATACATTCGGTTCTTTGTTGTGATAATATGTTTATCTCTCCATGACTGAGACGCATATAATTTGTTTCCTTCAGCATAAACTCTTGTGGTTGCTGATTATCATTTAAATCTCGTATTTGCATTATGGCACTACGAGATGATGTCATTGCCTTATCAAACACTGTGACCGTACAATGTATGGGTTTTACCGTTTGAACACTGGCCAACCAAAGCACCAAAAGTTCTTGGGTTATATAGTTGGGATTGTGGATGTTACCACCATGTTTTTCTTTATTTTCCAATAGAATTGACCATGATGTACGACATGCCATTATAAGAATGGGCAGATGTGATGATAACTGTTCATAGGGTTTGGGTAAAAAGGCATTGTTTATACAGAGACCTCTTTCGGTGGGTCGCGAAGAGCTGTAAGAAAAAGTTCAGATAGATGTAGGTATACATTAGGGATAAACGTTTAAGTTAAAAGAAAAATTCTACAAAAAATCATTTTCCTGTTTGTAATATAAATTTTTCTCATTTGAAATTATCTTTTTAAAAGGTAATTTTGTCAAGGTAATTTAGTCTCTTTAGCAGAAAAATTTTCTATATATAATTGGTCTCTTTTGAATAGAAATTTTCTATAGAAAATTAGTCTCTTTAGTAGTGAAATTATCTATAAAAAAATTACACTTTTAAACAGAGAAATTTTCTGTAGATAATTAGTCGCTTCTGAAGAAAAATTTCTTATAAAAAAATTGTTTCACTAATAAAAGAATTTTTGTAGAAAATTATTTTCTTTTGGTAAGAGAAAGATTTTCTATAGAAAATTATTTTTTCTAGCGAAGAAATTTTCTTTAGAAATTTACTATCTTTAGCAGACATTTTTTTATGGAAAATTTGTGTTTTTAACAGAGAACTTTTCTATGGTTTCTTCCGAAGAGAAATTTTCCATAGAAAAATAGTCTCTCTAAAAGAATGATTTTCCATATAAAATTACACTCTTTTGATTAGAGAAAATTTTCTATAGAAAATTAGTCTACTTTAGTAAGAGAAAATGTTCTATAGAAAATTAATCTCTTTTGGTAAAACACATTTTTTTATCATTTTTACCGAAATATTGTTTCTAAACATTTCTCTGCCAAAGATAAGTTTCCTTTAGATAACTGGTCTTTTTAGCAGACATTTTCTATAGAAAATTGGTAATTTTAGTGGACACATTAGTCTCTATAGCTAATAACTTTTTGGGACTTTTTTATTAAACAAATTTTATCTTTCTTACCTTTCATTTACATCACCGCCATAGGCCAATATACCTAAACATACATTCTCTCGAAACTCTAAGTTTGTAGGATCAAAAATTAATACCGAACGTTTGCCACTGTAAATCTCTTGACAGGGAACACCAAAATCTTCACTATGATCGCGCAAAAAATGTGATAATACAAAAGTAACACCAACTGTACGATTACAAATACTAATAGGACACTGTACAGGAGTACGTGTTAATGATAAAAGAGATTTACGTTTCTGCAGTGATTTATTATCATTGTCGGAATCTTCTTTATCATTACTAACATGATTATCTTCTTTTTTTACCGGAGTATTGCCGAGTGAGTTAAAATGTTGATCACAGCTACCCAAACGTAATTGTTGGCGAAATTTTGCTATATCTTGGGTACTAAACTGTTCGAATTCATCTTTTGTTAGGACACGATTTAGATGGAAATCTGTAAAATTGGGATTAAATTTTAATAGTTCTTCTTTACGTTGATTTATATATAAATCTTCTTCTTTGGCTTGTTTAAACTTTTGAAAATTGCCATAATGATCATATTTTGTGGGCTGTTGGAAATGGGGTCTTTCGGCTGCTGTGGTCGAAGGTTTTACTTGTAAACGTTCACAATCTTTGCATATATGGGCCATTGTTTTTATGTTTAAAAAGCAGTAAATGAAAATTATTTTTATAATTAAAAGAATATTTGTATTTTTTCTAATTAAAATTATAGAAAAATATAATAAAACACTTGAAATTTGTATTTTATTTCTGAAAAATTTTTAATAAAATTTTGATTACTTTCTTTTTCTTCAAATTCGTTTTTAATTCGTTTGATGTTTTTATTTTGATATATTCGAAAATAGCTTGTTGCCAGCATACTTGAATCATTTCAACTGGAATCGTATCGTGATGTTTTGGTGAAAAATTTAAGTGGTGGAAATCGTCGTAAGTTAACAGTGGCTACAACCTGTTGTGGCCGCACTTCTGTAGTTTTAATGGATGAACCCACTAGTGATATGGATCCCGTTACTCGAGCTATTGTCTATCGTACCATTGATGATTTGTTGGCCGAAAAGAGAGCTATTGTTTTGACCTCTCATTCAATATCGGAAATTGATGAAATATGTCATCGTATTGCTGTTTTAAAAGAGGGACAAATGTTAACATGCAGTAGTCCCGATAACTTAAAAGCTCAATATGGTGGCTATTATAATGTTACCGTTTATTGTGATCATGATAAGATTAGTAATTTGGAAAAGGTAAGAAACAAATTTGAAGGAAAAAGTTCTTAAAGATTGATATTAAACTAATTATATTTTTATTTTCCAGGAAATACGCCGTAAATTTTTGGATTGCAAAGATCTACAACTTTATGCCCATTCTATTAAATTCAGCATTAAAGTACAGAATCCTGTTCATAATAGTGATAAAGCTAAAGAGGTAAGATATAATTAAATCCAAGGTTTAAAGTAAAATTAATTAATTACTGTTTATTACTTTAGAACGGTCTTGAAATCCCTGAAGAAATGTCAAATAATCATGATACTACAACAACCGTTTCAACTACCTCAACAACCCACCCACTAACACTCTCGGAACTCTTCCATGAGCTTCACGATTTGTCACAACAAATTACCGGTTCAATACGTTATGCTGTCAATAAATGTAAATTAGATGCAGTCTTCGAAAGAATACTAGATAAAAGTGAAGAAAAAATCAAGGCAAATGGCTATAAACTGGAATCACCAGCCTTAGAGGGATCTGCCTCAACAGGTTACATACACAATGGTTATATAGAAACAGAAACCGTGACATGATAACAATGGAACTGTATTAAAAACAAAATTGGAATAAAAAGCGCTAAAATTAGGCTGTGCCTTAATAAATTCTACAATAGAACCAAGAAAAAATAGAATATTAATTAATATATTAAGAACTTAAATCTCAACTGAAAAGTAAATTTGCTATTAAATTATAACTTTTCTTACTAAATATGTACAGCTTTATAGATTAAGTTCCAAATTATGCCCCAAAAGAAATCTCAAAAAGTTAAGCTATTTTCAATTCTTAAATTTCATTTCGTATTTATTTCCTAAAACAACATTTATAATGCTTATCTATTTTAAAGGGGCTTATTTTAAAAATATTTTTAATTTAAAATGTTCGGGGTGTTTTCCTAACAATATTGTGTTTTCTTTATGTCTTGTTTTTCTTTAATTTTTTATGTATAAATGTTTTTAGTTTTAAATTTTTTGTGCAAAATTATATTATAAATTTCGGCTAGGTTTTATTTGTTCTTTTCGAAATTTTGTTAAAGGAAGAGCTGAGCTTTTCTCTAACTCTTTTTGTGATTGTTTACTGGGACTTTATTAAAAACTAAATGTGTATAAATTATAGGTATTATATGACTTAAATTTAATTAAAATAATAATAATGAAAGAAACTATGTATACTTAACTATTGTTCTACTATACTCTTTTTATTGATAATATACATACATATAATTTATAGTTTAATAAAAAAAGACAAATATTTTATTAAAGAACTAAACAAAAGCATATTCAATGTGTATTTACAAAAAATGTTATTGAAAAAGTAATTAAGAAAGATGATATTTTATATAAATGGTAAGAAGGGATTCATAACCTTAAGGAACTGTTTAACAAGTAACAAGCTAACGGCCTGTCCTGCGATGTCGAATGAAAAATTCGTTATTGTTACCCATACATTTCGTCAAACGAATTTTTCATTCGACATCGTGGGACCGGTCTTTAAATTAATCCCGCTATTACAGGTTTTAACATTGAATATATTTTGTTAGTATTTAACTTTTCCACAATGCAGGTTCATATATTTCCATACATGTATTGAACAAATAATCATGCTTATATTCATAATCCATATTTTCATGTTCATATATATATTTTACGGATATATATAACTTTTAACTGAGGTTTAAGCCACTTTAAAACTAAAATACTCTAATATGTTTCCTTTTATAACAGTACTAGTTATAGAGATTTTAACTTTAGGTTGTTTTGTAGTTCCTTGATAATTTTTTGGTCCATTTATTTACTTAGGTTAGGTTATGTTCAATAGGCAGTTGTCTGAACAATGCAGGACAATTCACTTGGGTCCATTTTGGTCCCGTTGTGATACCCTAAGGGATCATGTGTTGTTGTTCATATGTCTGAAACTGAGTTCGAGTCGAATCTTATTTGCCTCGAGGTTGAATATCTGGACTCGTTTGTCCATCTATATTGTGCAATCTCCGATAAGTTTCGCATAATTATCGATCTGTATCCGTATCCTCATTTTGAAGAAGAGGACCGTTTTTGGCTAGTTCGTCCGCAATAAGATTCCCCGGTGTATTTAAATGACCCCTAATCCAGACCAGCTCCAGGTTTGAATATCTCGCCATCTTGTTCAGAGGTGTCCGGTGTCCATGTACCAGCCTGGATGTCGAAAAGACACCCGAGAGCGACTTAATCGCGGCTTGACTGTATGTACAGATTTGAATATCCACACCAAATAACCTATAGTACATTAACCAGTTCACCGCTCTCCTTATGGCCGAGATCTCTGCTTGATGAATGCTGCAGTGATCCGACAATTTAAAGGAAATACTACAACCCCATCAACAGATTTGGAACCATCAGTATAAACCTCCATTGAACCAGTTCCTAATTCCAGAGCAGTCGAGATTGATACGGTGAAGTCCCTGTCAAGAAAAGGTATAGGGGATGCAATAGTCAATATTGCAGGGTATGTCATTGAAGAACCCTAAGACGGCAGCATGGCCATAACCTTCATTTTAACACCATTTAGGCGTGGTAATGGGAAAGATGAATTTTTGTATCTACGAGAGAAGAGGACAAGTTCCGCTTTTCCTGGATTTACGTTAAGGCCACTGGTTGTACTCTGTGTACTGAGTAGACCTAGAGCGGTTTATAGGCGCTGTGACATAGTATCCAGATATTTCCCAGATGCAGCCATCTCAACAACGTCCGCATATGCGACAGTTTTAAACTTCAGCGAATCAAGTTCCCTGAGTTGTGGATTTATGGCGATATTTATTAACTTACATTTAATTTGATATTATTTTCGTATATTTTAAAAATTTTTATTTTTCTTCATAATATAGGATCCACTATATATTAATGTCAATGTCATTGAGTTTAATTCTCAGCACATAAGTTATATGCATCATTTCATACTTTTTCCATCGAAAATTTACTAGAGAAGATGGTAAGTGATTTAAAATTCATTCCATTTATTACTACATAGAAAAAATATGGTCTATTAAACGATATATAAAAGATAAAAACTATTCCAATTACTGTTTTAATTGTATCAATTATTAAATTTATCAAAAATCAAATTTTCTAAAATTTGTTAGTAAAAATAAAACAATTTATCTTCTTTTAATTATTTTTCTTTTTTTATTGTAGCAATTAATAAAATAATTTGAATAATTCAATATAAAACTTTTTTTAATAGGTTGAATTTCAATTAATAAAATACTTGATGTATTATACGTAATTAAATTGGATTTTAGATTTTTCTATGTAAAATATACATTTAATTTGTTTGAATTATAAGATTTTGAGTAATTTATTTGACTATAAAAATCTTTGGAATCATTTTAAAATTCTGATTAATAATTTAATTGAAATTTTTCGGTAATGTTTTTTCTGTGTATGAAGTATAATGAATTATATAATCATTTATTCGGCGAATTTACAACTTGGTTGGATACTATCGCTATTTTGGATCACTTTAGAAATTTTTTTTAAAAAATTAAGATTCAAAAATAAAAATAAATTTTAATACAAATGCATTTTTAAAAGCATTTATTTTGTAAAAATACTTCAGAATTTATATTCCTTTAGCATATTTATAAAATACTAAAAAAATGTTTATATTAAAATCAAAATTTTAATTTGACCCTGAAATATTCGGTAATCTTTGTTGCCACATATATATCTGTGGCAACAAAGAAAAACTACATATATAAGTAGATTTTTTTTTAAGTTTTCAGGAGAGCAAATTATATTTTTCAAATTCCATACAACACTATAGAAAATTGTAATTTCAAATGTTAATATCTCTTAAAATATTTGCTAGAAAATTGACACAGCATAGAACTGGATATAAAGAATTCTAAAATGGAAAAACCAATATTTTTGCATATATTAAGTAATGTAGTTTTTCTTTTTTGCTACAGATATTACCGTATTTTAATTTAGAAATATAATCTTACCTTTTATCACCTGGTTGCTATTCCATTAAAATTAAAATCGTTATTTTTAATAACTTAAAGAATATTTATTAAATATAAAAAATAAACATATTCATATATACATACATACATACATAAAAAATAAATATTAATCCATTTGTCTTTTTGTATAACGCGTTTGCGGTTGTATTTGCTCTGCCACTTGTACATGTCCTTCATTATTTACAAAAATCGTATTTTCAATCTGTGGTGGATTTTCAATTTCAATTTTTTTCGCTATAGGTGTACCCGGTATGGGATTATTTGGTTTATAACGATACGCCATCCACATGAAGAGAATCATATCGACAAACATGAGACCAGCAAATAGGAAAAACTCACTTGCCTGAGATTTGAAAAATTTCAATTCGGCCACAATGACAACAATAACATTGCCAAAGGCCACGGTTAATAGCCAACAGGCCTGTAGAACTGACTTCATGTTAACAGGAGCCTGAGAATAGGAGAATTCTAAACCCGTTACGGAAAACATAACTTCACCTAAAGTCATGACCACATATTGAGGTATCAGCCATAAAATACTCATGGAATTTGGTTCGGTTACCTCAATAATTTTTGTGACAATATCACCATTCGATTGTTTACCTATGATTAAAGAGTAAACACCTCCATGTCTAAGCTTTTCCTCATGAACCTTAACACTGTCTACCAATACTTCATAGGTAGTGGCTCTTAACTCTATGAGCTTCCTATAATTTGCCGGCTGATTGGATTCTATATCATTTGTCTTACTAACCCTCCATATAATTTTATGATTTTTATCCAGATTAGCTAAATTTCTTACTAAGGGAACTGCCTTGGAAGATTTATCCAATTGTTCCTTATATATTTGTATAGGTTCATCGGTATATTCACTTTGTAGAAATATACTATAGGCAGTGGTTTCATTGAAGGTATAAATACCAGGTTGGAATTTTGGACAATCTGGAAAAGTAGCTAAAATTAGAAAATCTATAATATTTTGTATAATAATTGTGTGTAAATAACCTTCTTTATCTTCTTTGATTGTGTAATTCATAGTTAGATTTGTATGTTCTACTTTAATATATTTATTATACCAATAGTCGATTCCTTTTAAAGTTATTTCTGGCATCTCAGTGTTATTTGTTGTTATGGTATATTGACAACCAGGTATGCCACTAAATATTCTTATTTGTGTAAAACCGGGTGTAGGTAAAACTGGATAAGTTTTCTGAAAAAATATAACACATTTAACGAATATTTTTATTTGTTAAAAAATATCATTTTAAAAATCTTAAACCAAAACAAAGATCCTAACCTAGTTGTCATATATTTAATATGTAATTAAACTGACGTTTAAAAATTTAAATTAAATTGCGTGGGCGATGGCAAAAATGTTTGTAATAAATCTGTACATCCTAAGCTACTGGTGAGATCGTATTGAAATGTATGGGAGAGTTGTAGAGGTGGACTTAATCTTTCGGACAAATTACACTGGTCAACAAAAAATCCTCCCTCATAGACGTATAGTTGGACTTGATGTATTTTGATGTGCTAAACAAGAATCTGCTTTCAGTTTTTTTCCATCAGGTCTGGATTTTTTTATGGGCGTGTCTAATATTTCGCCCATAGTAAGGCCATTACTCTAGTATATTTCCTCATAACTCAAGAACGGTGTGTATGATTGATCAAAGTGATACACCAAAAGATGTGGACTAAAAATATTTTCAAATTCCCTAGTTTTTTTATTTTTTTATGTGCTCAATAGTTTTGGAGTTATTTCAAAAAAAGTGTCCGAAAAAAATAATTTTCATGCAAAATTTTAGATTTTTTTGTAACTTAAATTTCGTTTAATAAATGAAAACATCAAAAATGTTACAGCTTATCATCTTTGTCATAAAGCTGGTAATACTGCAGAAATCTAAATTTTATTCACAGTTAAGTAAAAATACACATGTTGAATAGAAATACAGTGGTGGCAAAAAAAAAAAAACATTTTTTTTATTTTTTTCTTGAAACAAAAATAGGTGCACAGAAAAAATTACTACCTGATTTTTTTTTAAATAATTCATTGTTTGTTTTTAAATTATATTTTATAAAATAAATTGTTTGGTTTCAATAATTAATTTTATTGGATTTAAATAAATTCAATTTTTATATAAAAGCAAAAACAAATTTTGACAAATTTAATAAAAATAAATAAATAGATTTATAAATAATTTTTTGTAATAAAAATCATAAAAGACCAATAATTATCCTCATGGTTTAAAGACCTCTAAAGGTACGTAATAATATTTCATACAGCTTTCAAATGCATTAAATGATTTTACTAAAATTTTAGATAAATCGCTAAGAATGTATGCAAGTATCCAATAGAGATTTCTTCTTTGAACGTCTTTAAAAATCTAGTGTCTAAGATTTCAATCAAAAAAATACTCCATTTTTATGTATGTTGTTAGGTTTAAAAAAAGCTCCAGATGAAAAAACATGAACGTTCAAGATGTGTGTTTCGGTAGAATCCTTCCTGGTTACGTCAAACAGAGACAACAACATTGCAGCTTGCTTTGGTATATTTTGGGTACTAAACAAAAGGAAGCATAACGTCATATCTAGCTACTTAAAAATAGGCTTCAATTGTAAGACGAATGATGGGATAAAAAACTTAAAATTTCAATAACAATATTTATTGTTTAGGATAATTTGTCCATTAAAGCGAAAGATGGAATCGAAATCCTTGTGATAAGTGGATCAAAAATAATAAACTAAAAGAAATTACTTTTTTATGGGATCTAAGACAGAAGAAAGCATCAAATCATATATAAGCCATTAAACATATCCTTAAATTGTAAGACGTAAGATAAACTTAAATCTTCTTGTTTATGTAAATAATGTTTATTGGTATTTTAGGTTTATATCGTCCTTTTTCATGAAAGATGTGAGAAGAGGTAGCCATTATTTGGTAGCCGTTTTCCACGTATTTGAAGGAGCTAAAGGTAATTTATTCGATATACTAAATAGTAAAGTTGCCAATTGACTAACATTTGTTTTATTTAAGACATTACGCTATTTGATACGATGGTACAAATGCCTAATCCATTTAATTCTAAAATCTGTATAGAAGCTTTCGTTTCCTCCAAGTATCCAGCCACTACTGAACCTTTCTTTCCAGCTTTTTCTCTTACCACCACAATGTCTTTACCCATTTTTGTCCTCTAAACATAAAATAAAATATTTATGTCCTCCATACATAAATAAAGATGTTAGTAACTAACTTTTAATATCCCTTATTTTTATAGGGAACATAGGCACCTGTATGACGTAAATGACATTTTGGGCTGTGATTGTCTGTAGCAAAACGTTTCCACTTATGAATTCTTAACAACCAAGGACATTGTATTTTTAATTTCAACGGGTTAGGTAAATTGTTGCAGTTCCGTTAGAAGAAAAACCAAATTCCACAAAATCAACTTTTATCAATGTAAATAAGACCATTTTCTTCTTCGTACCATTGGAAAAACGAAAAGAACCAAAACGTTCCATCATTTATTCTTTAACTCAGATGCGCGTAAGTTTTATTTCATGTATCTTAGTTCATAGTATACTCAAATTTTGTTCTATTTCTTGTACTTATCTGTAACACTTATATACTATTTGAATAAAAAAAATTCAATAAAACATTTCTAATTTTTTTTTGTTTGCTTCAAAAAATTACTTGTTTGGATGTCTTTTTAAATCCAAGTAATATTTTTTTTAAATTCTAACAATTTAATTGTTTGAAATTTTTGTAGATTTTCAAATACAATTTTTGTAAATAGTATATTATTTTAATAAGAAAAAAAAGTATTTTATTTTCAATAAAAAAATTACGATTTTGAGTTTTTGTTTTTACGAATTTTGTGATAGGTCCCCTTTCAGTAAATAAAATTATTGACTTTATGAATTTTATGATTGAATTTTAAATTTTGTTTTTTCTGTGTGGACTAGGTCGATACTGACGAGTTAAACAAGAATCTGCATTCACTTTTTTTCTATCTTTTTTTATTTTTCAGCGGTCACACTATAAAATTCGAGAATGGTTTGTCAAACTTAGGCTATAACTCAAGAACCCTTTACACGATTTTGATAAGTGATACATCAAAAGATGCATACGAAAATTGTCTTTAAGGTACGTTCACAATATTTTTTATTCTCTGAAGAATTTCAGAGTTATGGATCAAAATTTTCACCACTTTTCAAAAAAATAAATTTTAAAATTTTCGGTACTAATTACCGAATAACTACGGAAATATTAACTGGACAAAAAATTTTATAAATTCAGCTCAAAGACAATTTAGGTCGCTATATATTAAAGTTCAATTTGTCTAAATTGGACAAACTGTTCTCGAGTTATACAAGTGTGACTGCCTAAAAGCGTGGTCATAGTAGTCATGCCCATAAAAAAAATCAATGAGTGATAGAAAAAAAGTAAAAGCTGAACCATATTAAGCACATTAAATGGATTAGATGTATCCAACTATTTTTTTATTTAAGACGAAAAAAAAAAAAAAATAAAAATAATTTTTTTTATCCACTAGTGTATTTCCAATTAGCAATAGGTATGCATGGGTATCCTAACTTAACTGTGAATCCATTCAAGATTTGTACATCAATTTTTATGATACGTGACTTTATTTACTCGTAATTTTGCCAGCTTTGAGATAAAGGAGATAAACTTAAATATTTTAGACACGCCCATAAAAAAAATCCCGACCTGATGGAAAAAAACTGAAAGCAGATTCGAGTTTAGCATGCGGAATTCCATCTAGTCTACATATTTGTTTTCGAAGAAGCTCAAAAAACAATTTTTTCGACCAGTGTTACTGTAGTCACTCTGTAATAATACGAGATATTTTGCAGGTTGTCAAGGTTGATCTTCTCGAGTATTCGATTTCAAAGATATAAATTGGTGATTTAAATAAAAAATAACCTTGATAGTGTTTATATATGACAATTTTTTATCAAGACAAACGTCAACATTAATTCGAAGTTCTTAAAGGGGGCATCACACAGTGGCAATAAATCTGAATTTCCTAAACTACTGGTCGGATTAATTTGAAATGTATGGAAGAGTTCTAATATGCCATTTACATATGGCATAAATTTACATAAATTTCTTCAGTTTTTCCATACAAATCAAAAACCATTTTCATCTAGTTTTTATTAAAAACCTAATAAAAACTACTAAAATAAACATTTATGATACACCCTGTTTAGTTGTTTTCAGAAATGTCAGCTTTTGCATACGATAAAAAATATAAAATTGTCAAATTTATTGAATAATTTTATTTATTTTATAAATTTTTTGTGTAAATTATTCGTCAAATATTGTTAAAAATATTTTTAATAACAAAATTAAATTCAAATTTATACAAAAACGAAAATGTGGGGAAGTAAATACGTCAACAAAAAAAAAACATGAGGAGAAAACAAGGTATGTAAACGATTTGGTTTTTGAAATTTAGGTTTTCAAAAACCAACTGGATTTCGTTTTGGTATAAACGGCATATAAAGGAGTACCTAAGTTTTCAGAAAATTATCTTGTAGTCACCCTGTGATAACACAAGATAAACTACAGGGTGTCAAAGTTGAATACCTCGAGTATTTAAAAGTTACAACAAATTTTAACTTCTGCAAATGAAGTCAGATTTTAAAGATTTTTATTAATTATTAAAAATTAAAAAAAAATAATAAAATAAATAAAAATAATAAAAATTAAACTTTTTTTCTAAAATTCATCATTTTTGACCAATGCTGGATTTGGGGTCCAAACTTGAATCAATTCAAAATTCCTTACCATTTATAAAGCCTTATCTTTTGAAATATATAAAGAAAACATTTTTTTATTAAGGAACTTTTAGAAAAAAGTGAAAGAATTACATATTTTTTTTTTGTAAAAAATAGCCATTTTTCGTGCTAATTTCAGAGTGCTAACTTTGAATATTTTTCACGTCTAGTCGAATAAAGATTATCATTTCAGCATATTATTTTGAAATACATATAAAGCAAATTACAAAATCTTTTTACAAAAAATTTTACCTCATATGCCTCAGGACATATTACCGAAAAACGAAAGAAAGTCGAGGCAAAAAATCAAAAATTAAAAATTCAAGTGAAAATATCTTTTTAACTGTAAAAGATAACTTAGGTGAGTACGCTTATTTTGTCTTTATGTTGCACTTTACAGAAATATAAAAAACTTTAAAATCTGACTTAAACTTTTACATATTCGGGGTAGTCAACTTTAACACTCTGTATCTTATCTTGTGTCATCACAGGGTGACTAAAATATAATTTTTTGGAAAGCTTAGGTCCTCCTCCATAACCCTTCCATACATTTTAATTTAATCCGACCAGTAGTTTGGGAGATACAGATTTATTACCAAAAAATTTGCGTTTGACCCCACTGTGCAACGTGCCATTTTTGAAGACAAAGTATTTTAATTTTAAGTAATACTCAACTTATATATGTATATAACATGACAAATTGTTTGGATGACTTTAAAATATAATTGAAAGTTAAAATAATGGTAAGTTTAGTATTTATATTATTATGAAAATCGGTCAATTAATGATCAATCTTTGCGAAATTGAATAGCATGATTTATACTTAAACCCAAAATAATAGTGCAAAACTTTATTCGTATACATAAATATACATTTTTAAAGTATTTATATACGTTTAATAATTTCCAACGTACCCAACGTTTTCAATTTTTAATTGAAGAACATAACAGAAATAAAAAATGTATCAAAAATGCCTAAAGAAAACATTCCTTTTTCGATTTTTATAAAGATATGTGCACATTTAAGATCATTATGATCATTAAAGGGATTTTCTGGGAAACATGTGTACGGAGGCATGGTAAAATAATGAACCAACTTGAACTATTTTTAATAAGCTTCACTCTTAAGTCTTAAAAAACGACTGTATTAATTATTATTATATAATATTCAAAATTACAATATAAACAGTGTTGTGTAGAACAAAAGCAACAAAATAATAGTTTTATTTTTTAGAATATTTGGTTTACATATTTTTGTTGTAAACCAAATATTATATACGTATTTAAGGTTGACAAAAACACAGTAAAGAACTTTAACGTTGTCTATTAAAAAAATGGAATAAAACACTAGAATCTTCATATAGGAGTGTGCACAAAAATAGTAACATATTCATATTTTGCTTCATTTTATTCTATATTTTATATTTTCCGTAAAATTTAGTAGTTTTAATACTATTAAATTCTTAATTGATTTTTCTGGAATGATTTCCATTTCAATTTGTTAACTACAAAACACTTTAGAGTGCACTAATCTTGATGCTTCATAAAAAATCTTCCACAGATATTGCGTCTGAGTATTAGAACACAGGTTACAAAATTTTAAGCGAACACTTTAAGCAATGACGTGTAATCCAATCGCTCAAAAGTTTTAAAATATATTTTGCAAAAAAAAAAAAAAAAAAATCAACGTATTTATATGAAATTATAAATTGTTTCTTGTATAAAAGCAGAAATAAAAAATATACCATTATTGAATAAGCTTTTCAGTGAGCAGAGCTATATTGCTTAAGGTGGGATCACACGATTGCCGCAATACACCAATTATTGGTATATTTTATACGTCAATCGTGTGATTTCACAACTTATTGGCTCATATGTCAAACCACAACAATATTGTTCTTATTTTGCCCAATCAAATGCAACCCTGGTGCGATAATCATGTGAACGCTTCATAGGCAACCATGCACAAATAAAAACGTTAAAAATACACCAATATTTATTGTGTTCTAGTGCGGCAATTAAAGACGACAATACGCGCCAATTAAATTTTTAATCAAATATTTTTTTGTAGCAGCATTTATTTTCGTAAGTAAAATAAGTTTTTATTCTTGGTGACACTAGATGCAATAATTCCTTAAATGTTTCATCATTCATCCTTAAAAAATTGTTGAACAAAAAGTTTTGGTTTTCTATTTCTCGAAACTCCATCAATGTTTTTTATATGCGCCATCAGTGCTTCTTTTTGTGAGCCACTCTCTGACCCATATACATCTTTTAAGACTTCTTTTTTTCATTTTTTTCGTCTTCAAGTGCACACACGATAATTAAAGTCGACGCAATTTTCTTTTTTTCAATGAACAACTCATTTTTCCACGAATATATTAAAATTTTCTATATTTTTGTAAACAAAACAAATCTAGCACAACAGCTGTTTCTCAGAGTTGGCATATACTAGAACAATCGTGTGACTGGAATGCGGCAATTATTGCCACTAAGCCGTTTTGCGTCAATTTACGACAACCAACTTTAAGTACGATAAGACACAATCATCTGACTGCAGAGAATTTGATTGGGACAATTTCTTTATTGGGCCCCTATTCAGCACAATAAAAATTGTATAAAATTGGTGCATTGCGACAATCGTGTGATCTTACCTTAAGCCTATTTTTGGGCCATAACTCTTTTGATTATGAACGAATTTGGTTTATTAAAAAACCGAAATTTTATAAAAATATTTATGATCGATCTGTATAAAAATAAAAATCTATAGCTTAAACCAGGGCTTCAAAAAATAAAAAATGTGTTTTGTCCGATATCTTAGTTATTATTGAACCGATTTATTTCATTTTTTCAGAACAAAAATTCAGAAAAAAATGTCCGGGATTTCTTTGTAAAAACGAAGTCCCTAGTATATACAGAGGCTTCAGAAACTGGAAAACCAGTTCTAAAAACCGGTTTTTTGAACATATCTCCGCATTGTATTAACAGATCTTGCTGAATTACAATAGCAAAATTCTCGAAAGGATTTCCGATTGTTTGATATATATATTAAATATGTCAGTTATCGGTGGGCTTTATAAACGCCATTTCAACCGACACACGGACGGACGAACGTGGTCCTATCGTCATCATTTCTTACAAGGATCCCGAAAATGTAAACTTTTTTGCTCTCCGACGAAAATTGTGGGAATTACAAACGAAATGACAAACTTATATATATACCCTTTACACCTGTGGTGAAGGGTATAAAAATAATTCAACATTCAAGATAACTTTAACTTTGTTGCTTATGTTCTGCACAGCATTGTTAAAGTTTTATAAAATTTTAACTGTTTAGGCTATAAGGTCAAAATGTGAGATTAAGAAAACATATTGTGATGTGTTAAAAATTATTATAATCATAGAAATATTTGTTAAAAATTTTCAAGGATATTTAAGGACAAAGTACTTGAAGGACATTTTTGACCTTATGAGGTCCTGAAAAGTTTATGTAAATAATTTTGCTCAAATTTCTTAAACCTATTCTATCATTTGATACCAATATCGACACTATTGAGCAAGTGGCAGATTTTAAAATAATTTATAAACTAATTATTGTTTTTGAAATTTCAAAGTCCTTTTAAAAGGATTTTCGAGCACGAAATAAAAAAACTATCATAAAATGTGCTTTCATATGTATATGGTTTCCTTCTTACTTTAAGATGTAAATGCTATTAATTTCATTTAAGATGGTGAATTCGATATATAATTTTGTTCTTTAACCAGTTTGATAAAAATTTTACAAAATCAGACAAAAATATTAGGTTATATATTGATAAAACTGGAAGTGGTTATATTTAAAACAACTACATATGGGTTACTGATGTACTGACAACAGGACGGACTTAAGGTTTAAAACAATATTTATAAATTCAAAAATTAATTATATGATGTACTAATAACCAAATTATTATAACAAAATCATAATTAATGGGGGATATATAGCGTAATAATTACACAAGGCAATAAAATAGAAAAAATTTTAATGTATTGTGGTTCCAATAGCACAAATATGGTCCAAATTTTAAATTCTATGGAGAAGTTTTTTTTTTTTTAAATTTTAAGTAAAATTATAAATTTTTTTAGACATTTCTCTATATAATTAATGAAAACTCAAAATGTGTTAGTCCGATATTATAAAAATAAACTTGGAAAAATTTAAATTTATAAAACCTTAAATCCGTTTATATATTGCGTTTCAATCGGCTGAGTAGGTTCGGAGTTATAATAAAAAAATCAAGCAAAAATATATATTTTTTACGTGAAAAAAATTTGCTATATTTTATGTTTAAAAAAATCATGAAAAATCGAAAAGGGCTTTACTTTATCACAAAGCCACATGTAATATCAACAAAATGAGATATCGATCATAAAAATCTATAGATTCTTTTCGAAGTTATTCGCAATTAAGTGAATTCGCTCATTTTACAAAATTTAAGTTTTGTGAAACATTTCTCCATATATGTTGTTATAACTCAAAAACAACTTGTCCGATTTTGTTAAACTAAATTTATAAAAATTTTGGCTTACAATATCTTTAAATGATGTATACAATTGTTTTTGATGCGATCAATAGTTTCAAAGTTATATGAATTTTTAGAAGTTGTATCACGCTAAAAATCTTTAAAATTCATATTATTTATACCCTACACCACCATAGTTGGGGAGGGTATTATGCGTTTGTGCTGATGTTTGTAACACCCAAAATCGGCTTAGAATCACTTTCTGAGTCGATTTAACGATGTCCGTCCGTCCGTCTGTCCGTCCATGTAAACCTTGTACACAGGTTTCTTATAGGTTTCTTATACACAGGGACGAAGCCTATTGAATATACAAATGTCCTCCCGGAAAATGGTTTAACGATCATAAATCCCTTAAATATAGCAATATTTTAATGAAATTTGGCGCATATAAGTCTAAATAAGTGTGCCGATTTTTAAAAAGATCGGTCCATAATTAACCATAGCTCCCATATAAACCCTTTTTCAGAAAATCACTTTAACGGGCATAAATCCACATTTGACTCCAAGTCTAATAAAAGACCCCTCCCCGAATTATAATGTACACAATGGTGTAGGGAATCATATGGTCGGGCTTGACCTACTATATCTTTTTCTCTCGTTTTAAATGAAATATTTATATTAATTGATTAAAAAAATTGTAATTTTGCATAATTTTTTTCTTTTTTTCTTTGTACTATTAATACATACATTTTATAAAACAAATTCAAGCTATAAAATGACTTACTTTGTATTTACTAGGGTATCCAATTATTTGGGTTTTCATATTAATCGGTTTATTCGACAAATAATTATTCGAGGTTGAAAGCTGATCGGTTAATAACCGATTAATGGCAAATTATTCGATTAACCGAATAGTTTCAGTAATATATATTAAACATACAAATAAGACTAATTATAATATTTAATCGATTGAAATAGTTATTTAGAAACTTAATACAGAACATAGAGTTTATCTTACTAGTTTTTCGGCCAATTTTATGAAAAAATTGCACTTTTCCACCTAATACTACAAAATATTCTCCTAATTCAACTTTATTTAATAAATCAGTCTTTTTTATGTAACTCTTTTTATTTTCTATGTGAGAATCATTTTCTGTCATAAAAGTAAAAATTAATATTAATATTTGTATGTACATTTGATGATGAACATTAAAATGTTTATGATTTATATAACTCGGAATTTACTTTACTTAAAACTATATTTTCGGAAATTCTATTGTTACAAGATCAAGTATTTAATTTTAATCTTTTCATGTCGCATTTTATCAAATGAACTGTTTCAATAAAAAATTGTATTCAAAAAAATAAATAAGATCCTAAACTTGTGATTCGGAAGTAATACAAAGTTGGATCATTTCGTTTAATTTAACATAGACTTGTCATTACATTTGTTTCATTCAAAAATTTAATGAATGCACAAATTAATTTTTATTGGCAAAAGGAATTTAATTTTAATTTTTATAGTAACCAACATATTTTTTAATAAAAAAATTATGCAAAACACTATTTTTCATTTCCATAACAGGTCTTTTTGATAAAATAACAGGCGAACCAAATAAGTATCAACGTTTTATAGCAGAACAATTCATTTGAATTTTTTATAGTATCTTTTGATGCTAATTGCATTACTTCTAAAGCGCATGACAATGTACACTTATTGACATTTTGAAAGTAATGAAGAAGTACTTCCCTAAAAATTTATTTTATTTATTTTTGCTGGAATATAATAGATATTAAAAAGAAGATGTAGTTGACATAAATGTATCTTAAAAATAAAAAATTTCTAAATTTATAACTCAAAAAAAAAAAAAAAAAAAAAAAAAAATAATAAAAATAAATAATAAATTTCGGTTAATCGGTTATTCGACACAAATTATGCGGTTTATTTGTTATTCGAAATTAGACAATTTTAAATTATTCGAACAGTTAATCGACCAAAATTATTCGGATAACCGAATGACGGTTATTCGATTGGATAGCCTAGTATTTACCTATAAAAATACCAAAGAGTTTTTTGTTGATTACCTATTAAAGTTAAAAGTTAAGTTAAAAATTTTTATTTTTATTTATAATACTATATCTTTTTTATTTTCTCAGTATCCATCAAGGACATTAAACAACTATTTTAAATTATATAAAAACTTAATAAAAATTTTACTAATACCGTTCAATCTTTAGACTCTTGAAAACTAGAGTCCTAAAAATTGTACTTAAGTACTAAATTATTCATGAAATGAATTTTTGTCATTTTTGATGTAGTTACAAATACATATATATGTATGTCAGTAAATTGCCTCCTTATTTATTCATCGATTGTAGCAGCCTTATTATCTATACCCTCCAATTGTTTAATTTCATGTTTGGGATCAACGTCATTATTCTCCGTTAAAGGAGCAGTCTCTGTACCAGCCATAGGATTATTGGGTTTATAGCGGTAAGCCATAAACATAAACAGCAACATATCGGCAAACATAAGACCAGCAAAGAGGAAGAACTCACTGGCCTGAGAATCGAATAAAGCTAACTCGGCAATAATGACTACAATAACATTACCAATGGCCACCGTTAACAACCAGCAGGCCTGCAATACCGATTTCATGGTCAAAGGAGCTTGAGAGTAAGAGAATTCCAAACCGGTAACCGAAAACATAACTTCACCTAAAGTCATGACCACATATTGAGGTATCAACCAGAGAATATTCATGGAATTTGGTTCAGTAATTTCAATAACTTTAGCTTGATATTGTTGAGCGTTTAGTTCGTTAATGAGTATAGTGTAAACACCACCAGTTCTCAATGTAGTTTGAATAACTTCCACATTATCCACAAATATTTTATAGTCACCCGAAGAGAACTCTGTTAAATTGTGTAAATAGGCGGGTTCTTTGTGATCTACAACATCTTTTTTGGCCAATTTCCATGATATCGTACGTCCTGGTTCGACATTACTTAATGTTCTACCCAATGGACTACCTCGGGAGGGTTTGTTCACATATTCCTTAAACCAACTCAAAGGATGAGTAGTATTTTTCGAACTCAAAAACAGAGAGTGGGCTTCTTTGTCAACAATATTATAGGAACCATTCGTGAAACTAAAACAATTAGGATCAGTGCTGGATAAACTGTATTCAATATTAAAGCGTCCAGTGGATACGGGAATATTTTTGTTTTCATAATAGGCATAAGCAGGAAGACTAATTTCATTTAAACCGGGCAAATTTGAATTGAAAGTATAAGCACAATTTTCACCATTGAAAATACGCAGCTGACTTGTGTAGGGTGTGGGTAGGGTAGGATAGGTTTTCTAGAAAGTTAAAAGAAATAGAGAGAGAGAGAAATAGTAGGGAAATGTTGTTAGAGAAAGAGAGAATATAGAAGAATTAAATAATTTTGATTTATAGAGATGAGATGAAAATATTAGTAAAATGAATCTAAAGTTATTAAAAATGAGAGTAATGATGAGTGATTTAGTGAATTTTTAAATTTCAATTATAGAGAATAAATCAATTGAAAGAGATAAGAGAGGGAAGGAAAACAAAAGATGTTTTCTAATAAATATTGTTAATAAGTTTTCAGGAGTTTAGGATGCTGGGAAAAGGCATACGTTATTCTGAGAAAACTTATACTAAACCCTTACAATATTCGTTAATATTTATTACTTAATTTAAACTTACCTCCAAATTCAATTCAACAACACCAGAAATGATAAAGGCAACACCAGCCAAAATACCACCCAAGGTCAATTTTTGTAAAGGACGACGAATACCAATCAAACTTAAGGCCGGATAGAAAGCAACATCATATAAAGGAATGAAAACCAAAATCAAAAGAGGATTCAAGACTTGTAATTGATCGGGTTTAATATCCCAAGAGCCCATATCACCATCCATACGAGTAGCTTGGAAAGTCCAACGAGATCCTTGTTGATCGAATAAAGCCCAGAAAATGGGCAAAGGCAAATACAAGACCAAGACACGCATTAAAACTTTAACATCTTCAATCAATTCTTTGTCGTATTTTTTATCAGCATAATCTAACCAATGTTCACGAGGATTGGTTTTCTTCTCATGCCATTTAGTTGAAATAGCATTCTGTGAATAAATAAATACTTCAATTAATAAAGTTCTAAATGTTTAAAGACAATTCTCTACTTACACCAATAGTTTTGCTGACCAACACCACCATATTGCCTGCTGGAGGTTTGCTTTTGTACAAAGGTTTACCCAATACAAAGACAACTAAAAAAAGTTATTAAAATTAAATGAATTAATTAAAACTAATGACGAATACTTTGTTTATAACAACCTACCAATTGATACAGCCATCAATACAGCTGGTACACCAAAGGCTAATGAATAACATTCCTTTTGATCGAAACAATGAACATCCTCACGTAAAATCGGAGTAACAGTTGTTGAAATCAATGAACCAGCATTGATTGAGAAATAAAACAACGAAAAGAATGTAGTCATTTGTTTGATCTGTTCAGGCAACTTGAATTGATCACCACCAAAAGCCGAAACACAAGGTTTTATACCACCCGAACCCAGCGCTATCAGCGCCAGACCAATCATGGTAAACGTTGTAGCCGGCAAATTCAAAGGTGGTATAGCACCCAAAGTAATTAGAACAGAACCACAGACATAGACCAAAGAAAGATAGAGAATCGTTTTAAATTTACCCAACCAACTGTCCGAAACAATAGCACCAAAAACACATAAGAAATACACAAACATGGTAAAGATATGGAAAATAACTGTGGCCGTATCATCACTATAGTCCAATTGACGACTTAAATATAAAACCAAAATAGCTAAAAGGGGACAGAAAAAATTTAAGTTATAATTGGTATGAATATTAAGGTTATAATTTCAAAGTAAAACATACTTCTCATGCCATAATAGTTGAAACGTTCACAGAATTCATTACTGATGATAAAGAATACTGATTTGGGATAAGGTAGTTTCTGCAAATTATTAAGAGATTTGAGTGAATTATAAATAATTATTTATAATATTGATTGTATAATGAATGTGTTTTCAATATTTACCTTAACTTGTCCTTCAGCTTCAGATACATTTTGAGGTTCAACGGTTCTAAGAGATTTCTCAGTTCCAATGTCATCTACTTTTTCAGTGTCAGCTGCTACGTCTTCAACTTTAGTAATTTCTGGAGCTTCCGGAGTTACGCCATTTTCAGGCTTTGTACCTGTAAAAAAAATGAATAATAAAAAATAAAAAAATTAATAGGTATTTCAATTTGTGGAAGGAAAAAATAATAATAATAAAGAGATTTAAAAATAATATATGTATATATGGTCGAAAATTGAGATTAATTCAGGGAATGGTGATATACATATTTTAATGATCACGTTTTATTTTTTTATTTATTATTGTAAAAAAATTCAATTTTGTAATTTTAAGATTTTTTTTTTTTTTTTTTTTTTTTTTGCAGAATGGTAATGTCCGTCTATATATTAGAGTTAAATGGGTTGGAAATAATGCATAATTCAGGGAAAGGTGACTTTAATGATCACGTCGAATTTTCCTATTTATTAGTAAGTAAAAGAAATTATTTTTAGAATTATAGGCTGTTTCTTGGCTGAATGGTTATGTCGATCCGTCTATACATTTGGGTTAAAAGGCTTGAAAATTTTACTTAATTCAGGGAAGGATGATATCAATACTTTAATATTTAGATTTAGTTTTTATATTGGTCAAGAAGTAAACAAATAATTTATTTTTGGAATTTTAAGACTTTTTTTTAAAGAATTCTAATGTCTGTCCTTCCGTCCGTCTGGTTATTAATTTTTGCAAACTTGCCAATTCAAAATATTTTATTTTTTAACTCAATAAAGATATTGACTTCAAATTTTCGTTATTCGATAGACAATTTTGTTCTTTAATAAAAATATGAAAATCGGTTGAAAATGTTGGGATATTTATGGAAAAGACTTGCACCAACATGTTACAAAGTTGAGTATATAAGAGAAATAGTACATGCAAGCATGTTTTTTCAAGGATTTATTAAGGACTTTAAGGTGATATAAAAATCTTGGAATTCGCGTAAGGAACAAAAATTCGCTAATGCTTAAACATTTTTTTTTTAAGCCGCCCCTGAAGCATATGTGGGATCCTGCTTATAAACTCAAAATTTTACTGTCCTCTGCTACGCTTATGTGAAATTTCATGTAAATCCAACCAGCCGATTAGAAGTTGCAGAATTATTTCGATTCTGTTGGTTCCATTTTAAAATTTTAGTTAAAAAGACTTTTTATTTAAAATAAATATACTGAAAATTTATGAAAATTACATTTTTTTACTTTAGACACTTTTAAGCCCAACTTGCAACGCTTAGAAGTTAAAAAAAATCTCAGTGTTTTTGAATAATCTTGCTACAGTTCAATCTTACAGTTTCAAAGCTCAAGCGAGACTAAATGATTTTGAGAGCATGTAAGTGTGAAAAAACAAATAGAGCATTCGCACATGTGCGGGATTTTGCCGACCACTGATTTAAATCAAACGTTTTTATGAGAAAAGTTTGGAAATGTTTGTTCTCATTCAAACATGCAGTTATAATTTAAAATTAAATGACCGTCCGTTTGTCGGTTGAAATTGCGTTTATGAAGCCTACCTATAACTGCCATATATAATAAATATATTAAGCGATCGGAACTCCTTTCGAAAATTTTGCTGTTGATATTCACAAATTGCGGAGATATGTTTCTTGATAATTTAAATGGCGTTACATATATATATATATATATATATATATATATATATATATATATATATATATATATATATATATATATATATATATATATATATATATATATATATATATATAATATGTACATCAAATATCAGAATTTTTTTCTATAACTTTCTATAGGAATTCAGACAAAAGTGGTTAAAAAATGTCAAAGTTCTAAATTTTTAATCAACCAAGTTCATTCATAAATAACCGTCTTATTGGCCCGCTTTTCTTATAGTTGTTGTTTTCATTGATACTGAAAAACATCAACAGTAAATTAAGGCATATGTGGTTTTTTAAACTCTTTGAAGCACCTATGTAAACTAGAGACTTCGATCTTTCACTAAAAATTCGTTTTTTTCAGAATTTGAGCTGTGGTCTTCGTTTTTGCCTAAATCAATTATACATTTTTTTTTGGAATTTCGGTTTCTTCATACCCACCATCAAAAAGATAGGGGGTATATTGATTTTGTCATTCCGTGTGTAACATATCGAAAAAATCATTTAAGAGCCCGTAAAGTATATATTTTATGGGTCCTAGTAAGATTCTAAGCCTATCTAACTATGTCCGTTCGTGTGTCCGTCGGTCCGTCTTTCTGTTGAAAGCAGTATAGGGCTCGATGGAGACCACCTAGGGGGGGGGACGAAATTAGGCTCAAATATTTATCTTATATAAGGTTTGTTTGGTATTGTAAATGGGCAAAATCGTTTAATAAACAAAAAGTTATGCGCCAAATTAAAGAAACACAGGGTGTCTGTTGTAACTTCAGTTCATTCTTTTTTAACAGATATCTCTTAAACAATGAAGTTTTGTACATATAGTTTAAGGGTCAATTTATACTCGGAAACCAAAAATTAAATGGAAACCGCTCACCTCCCATAAAAGGTGAAATTTTAAAAAGTTGCAGATGCGAACTTTTGTAATTTTTATACCCACTATAAAAAAGAGAGGGGGGGAGGGGGGGTATATTGATTTTGTCATTCCGTGTGTAACATGTTGATGGAATCATTTAAGACCTGTCTGCCGAAAGCAGGATAGGGCTCGAACGGAACAACCTAGAGGGACTCAAATATTTATCTTAAGGCAAATATTTATCTGAGCAAAATCGGTTCATAAACAAAAAAGTTATGGGCAGAATACGAGAAACACAGGGTGTCCGTTGTAGCTTCATTTCATACTTTTTTTTTGCTGATATCTCTTAAACAAAAGCATGTACGATATCGAAAAAGTGGGCCCATTTAACCGCACACTTCCCATATAAGGTGAAACGTCAACGAAATTTTGTACAAATAGCTTAAGAACCAATGTAAACTCGGAAACAAATAATGGGCGTCATCCGCCCACTTTACCTCACACCTCTCATATGATGTTAAATTTGAAAAAGTTGATGGAGGGTATATAGATTCGTCCGAGCCGAATATAACATTCGCTCATGTTAAAAGTATAAAATTTATCATTTATAGATTCTATGTCAACCTTATATGAAAATGTAAATTATTTAAACTTTTTAGTGCTGACGTAAATATGGTATAGGTAAATAAGTACATTTGTAATTGTATCCAATATATGTATTTTTGATTAATTTATATTTTACATTCAATATCTTAATTCTAAACATGTTTATTAAATAGTAAAAATTTATCTCATCACGGGTGAAGGGTTTATAAGATTCGGCACAGTCGAATATAGCGCTCTAACTTGTTGCCTATAACTTTGTTTCTACCAAACCAATTTTGTTAATTTTAAATATCAAACAATAAACAATATTTTACTAATAGTATGAATGGATACAATCTTCTTTCAAAGTATAAACTTGGAATGTCTGAATTCATTTATTAATAGGTTCTTAACCTTAATCCTATGCGAACTAAATCATAAAATTTAACAATATCACTTAATAATAATTTCTTTATTTATAAAATGTTTTTCCAAATCCATATAAATTCTAAGAAATAACAAACTTTATATCCAACTATTAATTTTTTTTTATTAACTAACTGCTAAAACAAAAGTTAATAAATAGGCAAATATAGTACATTGATAAAAATATTGTTTAACAAGTGCATTTGTATTAAAAAAAAAAATTACAATCTTTTATTTATAGATCTATTATTAATACTTTGTTTTTCTTTTTTGCGTTTTAAACACTTTACTCATTTATATTAACAATCGAAAAACTAATAAATAAAAATTCTAATAAAATAGGATAATATTACGATAATCACAATAAATATTAACGATTATCAGTTATATTATAAGTACGTACTTAGTATTTATATATAAATATGTACTAGTAGATACAAAATGCACTGCGTAATTATTTTTATTTTATAAACAAATCAAACGTCTCTATCTGTCAGAGAGATTATGAAAACATGTGTAAAACAAAAAAATAATTGCATGAAATTCTTGTAAATATTTCTTCTTTTATCATTGATAAAAAAAAGAAAAACCATTTAATTATCATTATTGTCATTGGGTCTATAATAATAAATATTGAGAATGCTTTGTCTGCTTTATCATATTTATTTTTGAAACAGGACAAGACAGGAGTAGTAAAAATGTCAACAACTTGAAAAAAAGTTTTATAGTAACTGTTTGTTGATAAAATGTGATTAATTAGGTGACATAGTGTTTTTTTTTTATTTTTATTTTTTTCAAACAGTAGAATTATGAAATGCACAGAGTTTTGTAAGAAGTAATTACTTAACGTGGTAGCTCGAATGTCGTACGAGCAATCAAGTAGAATCATTAATATACTTTTTTTTACCGTAGATAGATATAGAACTGACTTGGACTTGGAAAGCCCGACATGATTGTCTAAATTAACCTCTACAGACTTCTATTTCTGCAATTTCTTTTAGAAATCAAAGGTGTTTCTGATCGAGAATGAAGCTGTCAAAGAGTAAATTTGTTAAAAATAGGAGAACTTTTTAACCTAAGCTCTTGACAGATCGATTTAAAATACTATAAAGAAAGATAACATCTTAAAAAAAAAAGCTTTAAGCTTCTAATGAAAATTTTGAAGAATGCCTTTATAGCTGTTGGCAAGATCGCAAAATTGATATCTTAGTACTTCTTTAGTTTTGGGTTTTCATGAAGTTACGGATCTTTGTGAACAACCCACTGACTCAGGATGCTCTCAGAGATAATAAAAGACAAGAGTTCAAGAACTAATCGCCCAAATGATCATTTACTAGGACGACGATCACTTGGCTAAACTCAACATCAATATTAAACAAGCACGAATGTTATATTCGGCTCAGCTGAATCCTACATACCCACCATCAACCTTATTATGAGCCTATTGATATAAAATTATGAGTAAATTATGAGTCTATTGATATAAAATTTGGATTTATTTTTATGAAATATTGGTTTGCTTTAAATATTAACCTTATGCTATATTTTTTTTGGGACTAGGTGAAATAATAGAACGATTTTAACCAATTTCAATAGGTTTTGTCCTTGTACCACAAGAAAGCTGTGCACCAAATTTCATAAGATAATTTTCAAAATCGCGAACTGAAGTTTGATTACTAGATTTACATGGACGGACAGACGGACGAAAATGTTAAATCGACACAGAAAGTGATTCTGAGCCGTTTGTTATAAATGAAGGTGGGTCTTAGACAAATGTTTTTGGGTGATATGAGATGACATGTGTCATCATTCAAGGATTGTTTTTTGCTAACTTTTTACTTCTTTCCTCCATTCAAATCCCACTTCTACTGTAATTTTCGACAAGATTATTTTTGTTATTATTATTGACACAATATAATTGTAAAATATACATCTATTGAGCAATTAATTGTTAAATATTGACACGCGTAATAATTAATTGATTTTATGATAATCAACAATCATTGATAACTTGATAAAAGCGCGTCATAAAAATACCAGACCAAACAAGGAAAAAAACCCATGGAAATTATAGCACAAGTATGGATGATGGTTGAATGAAATGAAAATTTTTTTAAAAGTCATTCATATTATTGAATGATTAAAAAAATATAAACAAACAAATAATTTTATCTTAAGTTTTTTTTATCTAAAAAAATTAAAAGAATTTTATTTATTTTAACGTGGGAATTCAAAAATGTTTGTACTCATTTGTATGAGCAAAAATGACACTATTTCACACCAGCTTAACAAAATTTTTTGTTTAATATTTTATCTCAAGCATTATTAAGCATTTACATACATATGTATGTAGGTATGTATCTATGTTTGTGTATATAAAGATTGTTAGGTACTCGGTTCCACCGTTAGCAGTGATTAGTTCTACTGATTACTATTATATTTATCTTGTCGTACGAATAAAACGACAAGCGTGCGATAATACCTTTAACTATTTTATCTCAAAAAAAAAAAAAAAAAAAAATAATAATAATAATAAAAATAAATGGTAAAAAAATAGTGAAAAAATGAGATAGAAAGATATAGTAGGTCAAGCCCGACCATATGATACTCTACACCAGGGGTTCTCACAAGATCTTGCTTCGCGACCCCCTTTTGACAATGCAATAGAAGCGCGACCCACTACAACTTTGACTAAGGAGTGAGATCAAAAAATCTTAACACACGTTTTAACTTTTTTCGAAAGCAATATTCAATTTTTTTTAATAACAACCATGTCGGTTTGTTGTGAGTTTAATCGAAATGAGTGACGAAAAAGAATTTCGTCCTAAAATTATCACAAATTTTCAAAAGAAATCCAAATTGGTCTTACAAAAAATTGGCCAAAGAATTAAAGATCTGCCGTCAAACTGTTTCCAATGTTATTAAACAGTATCAGGAGAATTTGACCATCGATAGGAAACCCGATTCGAGAAGAAAAAAAGGTCCACATGATATTTGGAAGGCCAAGAATATTGAAGAATATTGAAAAGAGCTCAGTGAAGCCAGGGCACGAAAACTAAAATCAAACTTCATATAAAAATACTAATGTTGTATAATGGAAGATGGCGTATGTACCGCCAGATTTTTCGCAGTTTCCGGGTCAAAATTTGTATATTTCTAATGCTTTAGGAAATGATGACGATAAGTTTAGAACCCAAAAGCAGACATAATTTCCTAAAATATTCCTGTTAGAGTGGACTCCATAAATATCGAAATATACATCGAAGAATGTTTACAAAAAAAACTTCTTATTTTCACAAGAGAACACAATGTGTCCATTTGGCATCATTGCGGTAAGAAAGCCCTGGAGTGGTACCTTACGGACCCCTTGTGGGTCGCGGACCCCCATTTGAGAACCGTTGCTCTACACCATGAGGGGTCATATGTTAGACCTGTGGCCAATTGTGGATCGATACTTTTACTTAGTGTAAAATAAAATAGACAAATACAGAATATTACCTTAATACTAACATTCGCTTAAGGGTAATTCCCGAAAGTGGGTTTTTATGGCAGCTATTATAAATTATAGACCGAACGTCATAAAATTTAGCACTGTGATTCCTATTTAAACAAAATTTATTTGTGTCGAATATTAATTTGATACTGACATTTGTATGGGATTTATGCACGTTAAAGTGATTTTCAGAAGAGGGGTTTATATGGGAGTTATGGTCAATTATGGACCAATCTTGATGAAATTTTGGTACATATATTGTAGGGTGATCGATTATTCGGCTTTTTGGAGAAACCGGTTTTCGAATAGTTCGAATAGTTGGTATTTTGAAAAAACCGGTTACACTTTTTTAAATTCAGAAAAAACCGGTTAACCGGTTTTTTTGTAGAAGTTAATATTTCTATCAAAAGACTACGTTTCTTAAAGAAAAATCAATAAATTTTTTATTGTTCAAGTTAAAATTTATTTATCATAATTATTTTTGGAAATAACTATTAACCCATTAAGAACGAGAAAGAAAGATATAGTCGGCCAAGCCCGACAATATCTACACCGTTGTGTGCATCAAAATTCGGGAAGGAGTCTTTTTTTTAGACCTGTGGGATTGCGGACCAATACTATGTTTAATTATGGACCGATCTTCATGAAATTCCGCACATAGATTTAAACTTGTATGGAACTTAGATGTGCATAAATTCTTGCTACATTTATGGGATTTATGATTGTGAATCGATAATTTTCCAGGAGGATATTTTTATGGAGGCTTGGTGAAATGATGGACTGATCACAACCAATTTCAACACAGTTCGTCCTTGGTCTATAAGAAAATTTCACTAATTTATGTTCAAAATTAGTGAATTGATATAAACTAAGGTGGGTCTTAGATCAATATTTTTACAAACATCAGCACAACCTATGGTGGTGTAGGGTATAAATGTTGTAAGAAAATAATCATCAAAACTGATAATTAGCTTTAACTTAGCATAAACAACCATGGGTTAATATGAAGAAGCCAGAATCAATTTTATTTAAAAAGATTCTGCATGTGAAACTTTTTGTAAAACAAAATCTTTGAATATATTTAAAAATATTTTCAAAACATTACAAATACAACTTTATGAATTAAAAAAAATCATAAATTTCGATTTAAATATCAGTATTTAGTACATGTTTTTTGAAATAAAAAGCCATTTTTAAAACCGGTTTTTTGTGTTTAAAAAAACCGGTCTATTCGACATTCGAAAAATGAACATTTTGAAAAAACCGACAGCACATTGACAGAAAAAACCGGTTTAAAAACCGGTTGGAAAACCGAGTCGATCACCCTAATATATTGACATTTATACAAAACTTCTTTTCACCGAATTTCATTAAAATATTGTAATATTTAAGGCATTTATGATCGTTAAACCTCTATTCTGGGAGGACATTTGTATGGGGGCTAGGTGAAATAATGAACCGATCATAACCGATTATATAAAAATAATAATTGTTCGTGCGAAATTTCATCAAGATATGTTCAAATTGCGACCTGTACTTTATTCACAAGGTTAACATGGACAAACTGACAGCCAGCCAGCCGACCAGACGGACGGACGGACATCGTTAAATCGATTGAGAAAGTGATTCTGAGTCGATTGATATACTTTAAGGTTGGAGTCCGAAGATTTTTTCTGTGCGTTACAAACATCAGAACAAACGCATAATACGCCAACCACCTATGGTGGTGTAGGGTATAATAATGATTATGTAGGACTTATCACTGGTGATAAAACTTTAATAACGATTATTTTTTTTTTTATGAATGAGACTGTAATCTTTGGTATTGACGCGTTTTTTAACAAGGAATTTATTACTTTTTTTCATTTGAAGAGGAAAAGAAAAAAATTTGCGATTAATATTAACTCCATAAATTTTAGTTTTATGAATTTCATTTTTTTTTATTAATATTGATCGTTGTTAAGGATTGTGTGTTGTATTATCTACAAATTTTAAATGATTTCAAAATTTATAACTGTTTAATTCAAGGTCTTTGTATTAAATTTTGATTAAGGCAGATTTTTCGGTTTATTTCCATCATAAATAGTATAAAATTCATTGACGTACATAATACCTAAGTTCTTTAATTTATTAGAACATTGCAAAATGTTAATAAATTCTTATAATCGAAAAGTTATTGAAAAAAGTTTTCTAAGGTTAAATTTTATAAAAGAAATTGAATTTTGACCAGCATATTGATCAATGTTTTTGTTCCTTAAGTATTTTATTTTATTGTTTTTCAAATATAGTTAGTCATAGTATTACAAACTTATTAAATTGCAATAAGAACGATTTTTTAAATAGACATAACCCAATTTACTGTTAAACATATCAAACTTATTACGTTTATCATTCAAATTAAAAACAGGATTTATTTTTATGTTTCATATTCCAGCAAAAATTTGGTAACAACTATTTCTTACTAGGTAATGAGTTGTAATTATTTTTCTCATTACTTTAAGTAGGGGAATAATTCATTACTGGTAGATAACTAGAGCGTATGTGTAGCAAACAAAAGTTTATCGGTTTAGATCCAAACCGTATTATTCTACGCAAAATATTTAAATTTCTATTTGTTTGTAAAAACTTTTAGCGATGAACACAAAACTTAACGTAGACGTGGCGTAGTGAGTAAGACAAAAAATGTTGTACAATTGTTTTTGCCTATGTTCAAATTTCAATTGGATTAACTTTTGTTATATGTTTTTGTTTAATTTTTGATTACTCATTAGTTTACTCCTAGTAAGTAATTACTTATTCAGCTATGTAGCTGATACGATATTAAGACCCATGAATTCTTGGTCATATTTATATAAAAATAATGGGGTTTTTAAACGAATTGTAAGTAGACAACCCCTAGAATTGTTGCTGACTTGTTGCTAAGAAATGTGCAATAAAATAAGATATGATAGGAACAATTAGTTACTAATTAATAGCAACTTATAACTAGATCTAAGAATTTGAAAAAATGTTAGGTTCAAAAGCATTTAATTCTTTTAATATTGCGGCATCATATAAATGGACAATTATAGTTTCATTCACTAAGGGAAAAAATTCGATTCAAAATCCACTGAAATTGAAAAACTTCTCCTAGAAAACAAAAAAAAGAAAACTCAGTAGAGAATGGCAACAAACTAGATGATCAGCGGCAAAGCTGAGGTTGTCCATAGCAAGAAAAGAACTAAAAAAAACCCTTCAATTAGAAGAGGATCGCCAAAGTAGAAAATATATTGAAAGCTTAACGAAGAATAAACATACCAATTTTTAATTTATCAATAACACCATCAATGATAAAAAACCTGCCGAATGTGGCAATAAGTGTGCGATCTTAAAATTAGGAGTTTTTCCAAAAATTTGGAAAACTTCTTCGATTAAAATGATACCAAAGCCAGGAAAAGATTCTACTATAGCATCTTCATATAGACCCATTAGCTTGTCAAAGCTGTTCGAAAAAGTATTTCAAAAGAACATTTTACCATTCTTGAATGATGGAAATATCGTCCCAATTCACCAGTTTGGTTTTCGTGAAAAAGACTGAACCATAGAATAAGTGAATCGTCTAACTGAAGAAATAATGAAATGTTTCGAATTAAAGAAGTATTGTTCAGCTATTTTCTTAGATATCACACAAGCATTCGAAAAAGTTTGACTCAAGGTCATAATCTATAAAATTAAATGTTTATTGCCACCATGTACCCACAAATTCCTGCAGCCCTATCTATCTAAACGTATATTTATTTACCCTAAATATATATAAATATGTATAATGACTTTGTGACAGAAGAATTTGAAATAAAAACCGGTGTTCTACAGAGAAGTGTCCTTGGACCTACCCTATATCTAATTTACACCTCTGATTTGCCTATATGTAATGAACTGACTATTTCAACATTTGCTGATGATACTGTAATACTCAGTTCTCATGAAAACCCACAAATAGCATCTAGCCAACTAGATATTTACCTCAGACCATGTTACATACCTTGGTATTCACTTAGATAGGCGACTAACTTGGCGCCGTCATATAGAAGCCAAGAGACTTCATATGAAGTTAAAAACAGTCATTCAAAACTAAGCCTTGACAATGGGAACAGCCAGTAATACGAGTATCGATATTATACAGAAGGTCCAATTAAAGGTTCTTAGGACTATGACGGGTGCACCATGGTATATAAGAAATGAGAATGTCCATAAGAACTTAGAGGTACCATTTGTAAGAGACGATTTTAGGAAGCTCAGTGAAAAATACATTCTTAAACTAGAAACTCACCCCAACCCACTCGAAACATAACCAATGATTTCGATAGAGATTGAATAGTGTTTAATATTTAGTTTATAAGATTTTAATACATATTGTGAGGTCTAAAATAAGACAGATTCAATATACAAATAAAACGTAATAAAAAAAAAAATCAACCGCCTTTGCCACAGCCGTCAGTTCACAGTATCGGCTTTTTGATACTGTTTGTTTATAAAAGTTAATGCAATTGAATAGTTCCATGCTAAACCGGTGAAAAATTTCGTTAATGTTATGAACACCCAGTGTTGAATTTGATCGCATACGTAACAGATCCACTATTGAACTGAATGGTATAGTTTTCAACACGTATGTGAGTGATTTTTCTCTGAGTGTTCAATTAAGTTTCGCATCTCTGAATTTCTCAGTTGTTCCATTAGAATTAGCTAGAAGTTCGATTAACATAACGAAAGTTTAAAATAGTTGTGAATTTCTAAAATAAATTAGGCGGTTTTAATACAAAAAATTAAATAAAATTATTCTATTAAAAATTAAAAAAGTAGTTAAGTATTTAACCTTTGAATAGGTATATTACAGGTAGATAAGTATTATAATTTAGTTTAAAATGCTGGGAATTCTATCATTTCATAATGTTATTAACAGGGTATTTTCCTTGCATTAGGGTAATTTAGAAAGGTTTAACGAAGTAAGATGCTTGTTATCTGGAACCGCAAATTTCATTAAATTATCTATAAAATTGTGACCTGTACTTTATGCACAAGATTTACTTGGACAAACAGTAATACAGATGGACATTTTTAAATTAATGGTGGATGTTGGAATAGTTTTTTGTGGAATATAACCATCAATGTTGGTTATAAATATATTATTTACATTCACCACATCCCTCCCCCCCCCCCTTTCTTTTGTACAAAAACCGAATTTTGGAAATTTTCCGATTTATAATTTATAAATTTTTCTCTGAAGCTTATAAAAAAAAAAGTTACATGTATCTAAATTCGATGCCTATTCTGAATAAATTTTTTTAAGAAATAAGAACTTCGTTTTTGCCAACATATTAAGGGGTCCACGAAAAGGTCCTATATAAACGTGTACAAACAATCAACTGTAATCGATATAATTTCATTCTGATAGTACCACTTGCTAGGGATAATATGAAGGACTCTTTACTTCATTCAAGAATGTCATAGCTAACTCAGTGCTTATTAAAACTAAGATTGAAAGCACTCCATCACGAAAAATATTATTCAGGAATTAACCCGAAAAGAATTAATCGAATTGAAGTAGTGTAACTGTATGGAAATGTGTTGACATATGTTGAATGAAAGATGTGTGAATGTTTAAAACGTTTGCACAAAATGTTGTGCGCACATGCATTTGGTTAGTGTGTACCCAACTTGTTCATGTTTTGTTCTTGTTCGCACACCATTGTTCGAACAACCATGTCTGACATCAAACGTCATTTTGTATGCGGAAGAAGAGGCGCTGAACGTACAAGTATCGAAGCGACTTATGATTTGTTCGACAATTGTTCTGCCCTCTGAAAACAAAAGGAAACAAATTGTGTGTGTTGATCTGCCGACGTTTTGTTCTTGTGCGAACAAGAAAAAGGCTATTCTGGACGTAGCGTTAAGAAGCTAATATTATGACTCTTCACTAGTTACACATTAGCTGACTAACTAATTATTTTAACACGGTGATATCATATGAAGTAAGTAGTTCATATTATTCCAAGTAGGCATTTTAAAAAGTAATTACTTAGATGTAATCACAAGAACTAATTACATCCAAGTTGTTTAATATTTCGTTTATTTTATAGCATTACTGAAGTAATTTTTAGTAAAATAAAAGTAACTAGTTACATTTTATGTTACAAATAACTAATTAAATAATAAAAAGGAGTTTTTTTTTATTTTTATTTAAAAGTAATCAAAAATGTAATTAAAATAAAAGTAATAAAAACAAATATTAAAAGTTAATTTAATGCAAATTTGTTAATCACTTCTTTAAATACATCAATTGGTAAACTGAATTAAAAAACAATAAAGTACTATACCGGGTTATAAATAAATAGTTACTAAATAAGTTCTATGTAATGCAGATAGTATGTTGTCATTGAAAAGTAACTAATTCCATAACTATCCTTGTGTATGTGTATCAAAATTCGAGGAGGTCTCTTATATGGTATCTGTGGCCAATTGAACATATGTACGTATTTTGCAAATTTTGCACTTTAGGAGATGCCCGAAAATGGGCCTTATATGAGAGTTATGGTCAATTATGGTTTGATCTTCATAAAATTCGGCTCTATGGTTTCTACATATGTATACATTTATAACTAATTTTTGTCAAATATTAACTTAATACAATAATTTTTCCGTAAGGACATTTGTATAAATAATGGCTCGATCATAAACAATTTCTTTAGTAGCGTCCTTGGGACCTGTGTACCAAATTGTATTAAATTATTTTCATAATTGTGACCTGTATTTTGATTACAAGATTTACATGGACGGATAGACAGACGGTCGGACAATGTTTAGTCAACTCAGAAAGTGATTGTAGACCAATATTATTGATGTGGGGTATAACTACTTTTTCAATTAGTGCCATTTTTAAAACAACACAAAACATTTAAACATTAAATAAAATTTTCTAAACGAATTCAAATTTTAATGCACTTATTAAAATAACACATTTCCTTAAATAATTTTGTTTAAAAAAATATTGATTTGAGTCACTTTTTAGAATATGTTATAATTTTTCCATTGTGTTTAACTATTTTTTTTGTTGTTTAGTTTTGTATTTACTCCGCATCAAATCAATTTTTATAATTATTCTTTCTCATCACTTTACGATAAAAATCTAGCAATTTTAATTACAATTATTTGAAAACATGTTTTCATTATTTTTCTACAATTACACAAAAACAAATTTTTACAAACAAT
>OX596076.1:79840289-79845289 GCA_951394005.1 Protophormia terraenovae | reverse complement strand
TTGAATAATTACCAACACTAATAGACAGCTGATTGTTAAATGCATTTACATATGCATATGTTTTTTATACATATTTTTTCGCATTTTCTTTTTTCTCACTTCATTTGATATTATTTAAAAATTCAATAAACGGCAATCATTATCATTATCATCATCGCCATCATTGTCGTTTGATGTTGACATCGTCGTCATCATCAATAGCACCACTACCAAACATCATCAACAGCAACCAACCAGCCTACCTAACTGCCTGCTTGCCTTCCAACCAGTCAGTCAGTCAGTCATCATCAACAAACAAAAATCATGCAATGAGCCACATATGGGTGTGACATAAAACTACCGCACCACAAATATCGATGTAATATTTATACAAAAAATAAGCGATTTAAATATATGTAGTTAGAACAACAAAAATATTAAAAATAAAAAAATCAACAAAAAAAACTTATTCAATCAGTCAGTCAGTCAGTCAGTCAGTCACTCAGTCATCAGCTGGCTGTAAATGGATGGATGAATAGATTGATTGAATGGAGGATTGTTGATTGCATGGAATATTATTTTAAACTTCTATGTATTTCACAATCATTGTACAACAAGAAAAACAAAAAATAAAAAAAAAAAAGAATCGAAATCATACTAATAGGAACCACTACAAAACAACAACAAATATGTGTTGCAGCAACATACACGTCGTTGCCGTTGTCGTATCAATTGATAGATGATTGTATGAACATTGCACATGGTAAACTTGCATAGTGAATGCATGTAGATACAAGTTATACTGCACAGTAGTACATATTGCAAAATAAAAAATATTTAGTGGAAAATTAAATGTTCAAAAGCTCTGAATCTTTTTCTCATCTATAAATTTTATTTAATTTATTTTTAATTTATGTTTCAGTTTTTATACCTACCTGCACAATAGTTGAAAAGTTCTACAAGTCATTTTAAACTACTTACTACTTATAACTATTGAACCCACTTAGCACTTTATATATATATATATATTTTTTTTAAATACACACATGCAACTTTTTTATCAATACATGTTAAATATACATTCATATACAAACGCAGCTATTATTTCTGATGTACTATACGACTTTGTTTCAAATAGAGGAGGCGAAAAAATTAGCGGTTCTTCAGTTCAGACTAATTATGCTGGGTGCTGTAATAAGAAAATAGGTTTAACTTGATTTTACTGAAGCGATTTTAATACAATATCTTCAATTCCATTCAGCCATTACAGCAGAGAAAGAACACATTCGACTTTAAATAAACAAATAAATAAATAAATAAATAAATAATTAATTAAATAAATAAATAAATAAATAAATAAATAAATAAATAAATAAATAAATAAATAAATAAATAAATAAATAAATAAATAAATAAATAAATAAATAAATAAATAAATAAATAAATAAATAAATAAATAAATAAATAAATAAATAATTAATTAATTAATTAATTAATTAATTAATTAAATAAATAAATAAATAAATAAATAAATAAATAAATAAATAAATAAATAAATAAATAAATAAATAAATAAATAAATAAATAAATAAATAAATAAATAAATAAATAAATAAATAAATAAATAAATAAATAAATAAATAAATAAATAATTAATTAATTAATTAATTAATTAATTAATTAATTAAATAAATAAATAAATAAATAAATAAATAAATAAATAAATAAATAAATAAATAAATAAATAAATAAATAAATAAATAAATAAATAAATAAATAAATAAATAAATAAATAAATAAATAAATAAATAAATAAATAAATAAATAAATAAATAAATAAATAAATAAATAAATAAATAAATAAATAAATAAATAAATAAATAAATAAATAAATAAATAAATAAATAAATAAATAAATAAATAAATAAATAAATAAATAAATAAATAAATAAATAAATAAATAAATAAATAAATAAATAAATAAATAAATAAATAAATAAATAAATAAATAAATAAATAAATAAATAAATAAATAAATAAATAAATAAATAAATAAATAAATAAATAAATAAATAAATAAATAAATAAATAAATAAATAAATAAATAAATAAATAAATAAATAAATAAATAAATAAATAAATAAATAAATAAATAAATAAATAAATAAATAAATAAATAAATAAATAAATAAATAAATAAATAAATAAATAAATAAATAAATAAATAAATAAATAAATAAATAAATAAATAAATAAATAAATAAATAAATAAATAAATAAATAAATAAATAAATAAATAAATAAATAAATAAATAAATAATTAATTAATTAAATAAATAAATAAATAAATAAATAAATAAATAAATAAATAAATAAATAAATAGATAAATAAATAAATACAAGACAATCAAAATTTCTCTAGAAAATTAATAAAATCAATTAATTTTCGACACAAAATTAGTTTTCGATACATTTTTGATAAAAAATTAAAGTTATCGATACATTTTTCGACAGAAAATTAAAGCTATCGATACATTTCCGATAGGAAATTATAGGTATCGATAAATTTTCTATAGAAAATTATTGATATCGATAAATTTTTCTATAGAAAACTAATGATATCGACAAATATTCTAAAGAAAATTATATCGACAAATTTTCTATAGAAAATTATTGATATCGATAAATTTTCTATAGAAAATAATTGATATCCATAAATATTCTATAGAAAATTACAGCTATCGATACATTTTTTATAGAAAATTATAGTTATCGATAAATTTTCTATATAAGATTAAAGTTATCTATAAAGTTTCTATAGAAAATTACAGCTATCGATAAATTTTTTTTAGAAAATTATAGTTATCCATACATTTTCTATAGAAGATTATAGTTATCGATAAATTTTCTATAGAAGATTATAGTTTTCGATAAAGTTTCTATATAAAATTATAGTTATCGATAGATTTTCTATATAAAATTATAGTTATCGATAGTTTCTATAGAAAATTATAGTTATCGATAAATCTTCTATAGAAAATGATTCATATAGATAAAGTTTCTATAGAAAATTATAGTTATCGACAGTTTCTATAGTAAATTATAGTTATCGATAAATTTTCGAGAGAAAATTAAAGTTATCGATAAATTTTCTATAGAAAATAATTGATATCGATAAATTTTCTATAGGAAATAATTGATATCGAAAAATTTTCTGTAGAAAATTATTGATATCTATAAATTTTCTATAGAAAATTATTGATATCGATAAATTTTCTATAGAAAATAATTGATATCGATAAATTTTCTGTAGAAAATTATTGATATCTATAAATTTTCTATAGAAAATTATTGATATCGATAAATTTTCTATAGAAAAAAATTGATATCCATAAATTTTCTATAGAAAATTATAGTTATCGATAATTTTCTACAGAAAATTTATCGATATCAATTATTTTCTCTAGAAAACTAAACTTATCGATAAATTTTCTATAGAAAATTATAGTTATCGATAAATTTTCCCTAGATTTCTCTAAATTAAAATATTAATTTCTCATTAACTTTAAGTGTAACTCTAATTTTGTCCACAATTGTTTTTAATTACGTGCAAGTGCGTTTGAAGTGTCAGATTTTTATTGCATTATGTTTTTGATTTTTTTTTCTCTTTTCTTTTAAATCAGTTTGATTAAAAAATGCATGTGGAGCGTGATATAATAAAAATAAAAGAGGAGTATATATAAAATTAACCACCAAATAAGTGAAATATTATAAATGCACAAACACACATACCAAAGGAAGTTATTATACATGTTAAACAGAGTTGTCAGCTGAAAGAGTGAGTGAATGTTATAATAAAAACCTCCCTATTTTTAATAAGGGATTATTAAAAACTATCGTTTCTCGACAAAATATTTCAAAAAGATTCAAGACAATGGATCGGGAAAAACTCTATATGGTAAAATTTATGTTGCTAAAATTTAGTTTTTCTAATTTTTGTTAGTTTAAGCCATTATTTTGTAATATATTTTTGCAATGAATAAAAATGTTACACCTTTCAAGCTGAGTTTTACTTTGATTCAGTTTTAGGTTAGAATCAAGAATTTAACTTTCTGAGAGAAAGACATATGTGTAACTTATTATAGTTAATTGTAATTAAATATTTCTTTATAAATTCTTTTTAATTTAGTAATTGTCATTTTATCAACAATTGAATAAATGATATACCTTACCATACTTATACCATCTACAAATAAGTATTTTATTTTTCATACGTGGAAAAATAATAGCTAAAAATCACTTAAATTGCAATAATTGTAATTGCATTTGCATTTGCTCTTGTTTTTGTTTTACAACTCTTTCACTTTGTTTAGTATTCATTCTTAACATGTGCGGAATATTCTCTGGATTTTTGTAATTCTCTCACTAATTTTTGATTCCTTCCATCATGATTTTTTTTTTCCTTCAACCCACCATAATAAATTATTCAACCTTCACACAAAATCACAAACATTTTTATTGGCAACTCTTAAAGACAATTATTTTATTAGTTTTATGGCGGTCTATTTGTCCGTCAGTTATGCCAAAACTGGGCAAAATGTTTAAAAAAAAAACAAAAACAAACATCAGGCTGGTTTTAGTTTTAAATTGCAACAATATGTAATACCTATGTGCATATTCGTTTCTACATATATAATATTTGTACTTGTAGTTTTCGTACTTGCTTTTGCTGTCGTTGACATCATTAGTTGGTCGTTATTGTTGTTGTTTTTGTTCTAGTCCTCAACATTATTGACGTTGCCGCTTACGTTAACGTCAACTTACACCAACACATAACATGTAATGTTATTTAACAACAACATCAATATCAGAATTGCAAGTGAGCACAACAACTTATATATTTTTTTTGTATTTGTATATAAACGAGTGGCTGTAACTAGATTTTATTTTTCTCTCGTAATTTGTTCAATGATGGGTTGGTTGGTTGGCTGACTATTTTATAGTTTGTTAGTGTTGTTGTT
>OX596076.1:79817144-79840089 GCA_951394005.1 Protophormia terraenovae | reverse complement strand
TTTGTTAGTGTTGTTGTTTGTTGGCAGCTTTTCTTTAGTCATATTCCAACCTGATGGACAAACCTTAGAGCATGTTGTTCACATTTAACATTGAAAACGTACATTGACATAAATGCATTTTGCACAATAACAATTTTTGTAAAAAAAAAAAAAAAAAATCAAATATTGTAAACAACTCAACAAGACACTCATTTACACATACATACAGATGTTTTAATAGAGATATGTAAACACTTTGAAAGAAAAACATACTCATATGAGTAGACATGAGTACATCATAAACATATCTCTCACTTACATACTCTGGTTTATAAATTTCCAGTTATGGAAAATTAAAATTGTTTATAAAAAATAATTTATAAATTAAATGTTATCGATAAATTTCCTATAGACAATTAAAATTATAGATAAACTTTCTACAAGAAATAAAACTCATCAATAAATTGTGTATAAAAAAATTAAAATTGTCGATAACTTTTCTATAAGAACCTTTATTATCGATAAATATTCTATAGAAAATTTAAGTTATCCATCAATTTTTTAAACAAAATTAAAGTCATCGATAAATCTTTTACAGAAAATTAAGGTATCCCCAAATAAAAAAAAAAAGAGGCTCTGGTAATTTTTTTAAAGTTATCGATAAATTTTCTATTGGAACTTTTATAATCGATAAGTGTTCTATAGAAAATAAGTTATCGATAAACATTTTATAGAAAAATTTTAGTTTTCGATAAATTTTCTTTGGAAAATTCGACTTATCGTTATGTTTTATTATAAGAAAGTAAAGCTATCGATTAATTTTCCTGAAAAACTTAAGTTATCGATAAAATTCTAATAGAAACTTTTATTAGTGATAAATAAGCTAGAGACAATAAAAGTTATCGATATATTTTCTATGGAAAATATAAGCTATCAATAAATTTTATTTGGAAAATTAAAGCTATCGATCAATTTCCTATAGAAAATAAAAGTTATCGATAAATTTTCTATGGAAAATTAAAGCTATCGATAAATGTTCTATAGAAAATTAAAGTTATCGATCAATTTTCTATAGAAAATTATAATAACCGATAAATTTTCTATAGAAAATTATAATTATCGATAAATTTTCTATATAAAATTATAGTTATCGATAAATTTTCCATAGAATATTAAAATTATCGATAAATTCTCTATAGAAAATTAAAGTTATCGATAAATTCTTTATAGAAAAAATAAAGTTATCGATAATTTTCAATAAAAGTTTGATATAAAATTATGGTTATCGATAAATTTCCTATAGAAAACTAAATCGATAAATAATCGTTATCGATAAATAGTCTATAGAAAATTAAAGTTATCCACAAATATTCTATAGAAAATTAAAGTTATCGATAAATGTTCTATAGAAAATTATAATTATCGATAAATGTTCTATAGAAAATTATAATTATCGATAAATTTTTTATAGAAAATTATAATTATCGATAAATTTTCTATAGAAAATTATAATTATCGGTAAAATTTCTATAGAAAATTATAATTATCGATACATTTTCTGTAAAAAATTATAACTATCGATTGATTTTCTATAGAAATTTATAATTATCGATAAATTTTCTATAGAAAATTATAATTATCGATAAATTTTCTATAGAAAATTATAACTATCGATAAATTTTCTATATAAAATCATATTTATCGATAAATTTTCTATAAAATATTAGTTATCGATAAATTATCTATAGAAAATTAAAGTTATCGATAAATTCTTTATAGAAAATTATAGTTATCGATAAATTTTCTATAGAAAATTATAACTATCGATAAATTTTCTATATAAAATCATATTTATCGATAAATTTTCTATAAAATATTAGTTATCGATAAATTCTCTATAGAAAATTAAAGTTATCGATAAATTCTTTATAGAACATTATAGTTATCGATAAATTTTCTATAGAAAATTATAGTTATCGATAAATTTTCTATAGAAAATTATAGTTTTCGATAAATCTTCTATAGAAAATTAAAGTTATCGATAAATTTTCAATAAAAGTTTGATATAAAATTATGGTTGCCCATAAATTTTCTATAGAAAATTATAGTTATCGATAAATTTTCTATAGAAAATTATTGATATCGATAAATTTTTTATAGAAAATTATAGTTATCGATAAAATTTTTATAGAAAATTATAGTTATCGATAAAATTTCTATAGAAAATTATTAATATCGATAAATTTTCTATAGAAAATTATTGATATCGATAAATTTTCTATAGAAAATTATTGATATCGATAAATCACAGATACCGATACATTTTTAATAGAAAATCAAAGATATTGATAAATTTTCTGTGGGAACTTTTATAGAAAATTAAAGTATTAACTTATTGTTAATTTTTTATGGTATATTTCGAAATTTTCCAGACCTGTCCACCTCATGGAGTGGAAAGAGAACATAATTATGGTGAATATGTAAACGTATTAGTTGGATTTTTCATATGCACTCTCACACACACACACCTCTACATGCGTGAGTAGTTGTCATTAATTTTTTTCTTTTTTATTAAACGAGAATAATTTTAAAAGTTTATTTTCATAATGTAAAAAAAGAAAACCATACCTCCTACAATTTTTTAAATAAATAATTAATAATTGTTTTATTTTTTAACTAAAACAGAAATCTTAAATAAAAGCAAAATAATTAAAAAAAAAAAATATATTTTTTTGCAAAAACTTTTCAATCTAACCTCGCTAAAAACAATTTTTATCTTATTTGTAATAAATGGAAATAATAGCAGCAACAGACAGTCTGTATATAAAAAAAATAATATTAAACAAAAACAAATGTTTATATATATATAAAAAAAAAATGCATAATAAAACACACACACCAATCATGACTTTAAGTCATAAAAAAGAGTTTTAACAAAAAAAGACATCGTACTACGACCATCTACAACAAACCAGAAAAGTTTTAGGTTAAAGTTGAATTTGGGTGGGTGGATTTTTTTTTATTAGAGTTGTTTGTTAAAACTTTGCACACAGAAAATTATAGTCAAATATAAACAAGATTATGATGACATTTAATTTATTTGAAAAATTAAATTAAGATTTTACCACAAGTACTATAAAAAAAAAAGAATGGAAATAAATTAGCGTATTAAAAATCAGCTATGAGAAAAATAAAAAAGTTTTTACAAAATTTTATAAAAATAAAGAAATAATATAGAATTTATGTTATTATCGGAAATATTAAACAAATTCCTTATATAAGTTTGCATTAATTCTCTTTGATTTCGTTAAACAACTGTCTCAACATTGTATTACACTTGAGTCATATAATTGTACACCAACTTGTAAATTGAATTTGTTATTAAGAGTGTCTGGATTTACAAAACAATTCCATATTATTTATACATATTAAAGTAGTGATATACATAAATTTTTATAACCTACACCACTATAGGTGGTAGGGGTATTATGCGTTTGTGCTGATGTTTGTAAGAAAGAAAATATCATAAGACCCCCAACTTAAAGTACACCGTTCGACTCATAATAACTTCCTAAGTCGATTTAATGATGTCTGTCCTTCCGTCTGGCTGGCTGTCTGTCTGTCCATGTGAACAAAGTACAGGTCGCAATTTTAAAGATATCTTCATGAAATTTGGCACGAATCAATTGAAGCCTATTGGTTACGATGGGTCTATTATTTCACCTAGACCACATACAAAAGTCCCCCCGGAATAGGGCTTAACGCTAATACCAATTATTAATTAAAAAACGATGGGAATTATTGCATGCACCTAATAAAATATACACATTTTAAATACTTTAACTATGTGTGTTTTTTTTTTTATTTTTTTTTATTTTACCTGTTTCATAACAAATGCATGCTTACCTGTAAATAGAAGAGAAAAATATGTAGTAAGTACATACGTATTTAATAATATAGCTATAATTTTGCAATACAATAATTGTATATTTTTTTTACATATATTTTCAGCAGATTAGTAATTAATTCAAAAAGATTTTTTAACCTTCCCAGTAAAAAAAAATTTGTTTTTCGGTAATGACAACTACATACTTTCTTGAAAATGAGGCTTCATTATTATTTGCCTCCTCTACATTACATAAGTATGTCGTTAATAGTATAATAGCAGAGTAAGTTACAATCACATGGATCAGTTAGGTAGAGCGCAGGATTAGCAACCAGAAGGTTGCTGGTTCAACCCCATTCTGATGCTATTAGTTTTTTTTTTTTTTAACAAAATGTCTAAAAATATATTTTATGCTAAAACAAGTTTTGTAACTTTGAAAATTAAGTACGAGATGGTGTACTGAGTAAAATGTTAGTCATTAATGGTCCCAAGTTCAAATCTCGCTGTCGGCAATTTTTTTTATTTATTTTCATTTAGGTACATATTTTTGAGTATCCCTAAAGTCGAAAAATAACTACATGAATTCGTGGACAACTCGAACAAATGTAACTAGTTATTGAGACAAAAAATAAGTTGTTTATTTTTGTTTCCAATTATACCTGCTAGCTTACCAAAAAATTCGTTAAAATATATAGTTTTTAAGATGAAACTTTTACAATAGGTGTGTTTGCGTACTTTCCAGCAAGATTTATCCAGCAACTTTTTTTGAGAGAGCAAAAACCAATTTGTTCTCAAATTAAAAAATATTCAAAAAAAGTGCACGAACAACATTTTACAAAGATTTGCAGGTTATTTTTTTTTTTGTAAACAACAAAAAGTGATGTCCCCTCATTAGATTAAAAAATCGCTAATCTATGTATAAAAATAAAAATATAGTAATTTTGTTCTTTTTTTATTAAGAAAATAAAAGTAAAATATTATTAATATTAAATATTATTTGTTAATAACATTAAATTAAAAATTGATTTATTAAAATATAATTTTTAACCAAAACAATAAAAAAGCTAGAAATCCTTAACTAAAAACGCTAACATGGCATCTCTTAAAATAAAAACTTTTATAAATTCATTTTTATAAAATTTTTTAACATAAATCTTAACAAATGTGAATTGTAAGTATTTGCGTAATATTTTTTTAAACATACAGTGGTGGTCATATACAGTAGCGAGCATTAAAAATGCAACGCTACGTGATATGATCTTTGTTCGCATATATTTTGCTTATAGCAAGTCCTAATGTTACAGTACTAATGTGATTTTATTATTTGTGGTAATAGATACCTGTTGCATGTAATTTTGTTGAATATTTTTGTGCGTAACGAAAATTATTGAACGTTTAGTAAGAGCAGTTGAAAATGTGAGCGAGCAAAAAAAATGCAACTCTAAACAAATAAACATGATTTTTAATATTTTGATAAAAGTTTTGATTGGAAATGGTTGGAAACTATAGTGTTGTTAAAAAACATGATTTTCTATCGTTGCATATTGTCTAAGATACATGAAATTTACAAATAATATAAATATTTGCAATAAATTTCAATTTCATTAAATTTTTATATTTTTCTGAACTGTTTTGGACATTTTTCAATAGAGATTGATATTTTTGGAATTATTATTTATTTTGTTAGTTGTTTTAAATCCAACAAACATTTTCTATAAATAAGCGATCAAATATTTATGATAGTTTAGCTTAACTTCATAATTTATAATTGAATATGACCTTTCGACCGAAATAACGCAACCACTTTCGATCGTTATTGAGATGAAAACAACAGCTTAAAATATTTTTTTCGCACTGATATGACATTATCGAATGCCCTGTATCGCTATAATGTTCAAATATCCCTTGATTTTGGTCCTGCAACAAATTCTAACACAAGGCAAAACAGTTAAGAAATATACCTATTTTGAACTCTTCATATGTTGAAAAATTAAAAGTGCATCCTTCGTGATAATTGGACTATTGGACTTGTTTACTATTGGAAATTAATATTTAAGTAAGTATGTCTACCTAGACCATCTAAAATTGAAATATATGGGTTTAGAGTCAAATTAATTCAAGTTATCGTATCTGTATAATTTCCATTATACAGTACTCGTAAAAATAATAAAGGACCTGCATCTAAAAGTAAAGGTGGTAGTTTTATATAAGTAAATAATATGTGTTTTATTAGAAGGATTTCCAGTTACCATATTTACATTATTAAATCAACGATTGCTGGCAAAAGTAGCTTTGAATGGCCAAATGTGGTCATTCAGATAATATAAAATATCTACTGTTAAATGACTTGTATCAATTGTTACAGGCATGATCGTTTCAATATTGTTTCTTTAACATAATTTTTAAGAATCTTCATATTAGAACTACATATTAATATTATTTCAGTGCAATTATCAGAATGTTCCCAGCAAAAATTTTGCTTTCCTGGTAAGCTAGCAGGTATAATTGGAAATAAAAATAAACTACTTATTTTTTGTCTCAGTAACTAGTTATTTTTGTTCGAGTTGTCCATGAATTCTAGTAGTTATTTTTAGACTCTAGTGATACTAAAAAATATGTACCTAAACAAAAATAAAAATGAAATTGAAAAAAGATTCGGCTGTGCCGAATCTTTGATACCCTTCACCATATTACCATCTTACCATCTTATCGACATCATATTACCATATTACCGACAATTAATAAAATTTTCGCCTTAACGTATGCTTGCATATTTTCTAAATCTAAATTTTTTTCAAACTACGAAAATTTGAATATGAAAAAAAAAAACAATCATAACAGGCTTTGCTTTTAAAAAAGAAACAACAACAATTCCATATATATTTATTTTTGTATGTACAAACTGACTGAATACACAAAGAACAACAACAACACTGTTATTCATTATATTACTGCTGTTGCTAACTAAACTACTTGTCTATACAAAAAATAAAAAACGTCACTAATAGTCATTACAATGCTTAATATACATGTTTGTGTATGTATTTATGTATATTCTTAACAGATATGTTTTAGTTTTTAAAAATAAACAACTACAATTCCATATCTATTTATTTTTGTACAGACTGCATATACAAAGAACAACAACAACAACACTGTTATTCATCATATTACTGCTGTTGATAACTAAACTACTTGTCTATACAAAAAACAAAAAACGTCACTAATAGTCATTACAATGCTTAATATACATGTTTGTTGGTTTTTTTATATTCTTAACAGATTTGTTTTTGGGCCATAACTCTGTTGATTATGAACGAATTTGGTTTATTAAAAAAACCGAAATTTTATAAAAATATTTATGACTGATCTATATAAAAATAAAAATCTATAGCTTGAACAAGGGCTTCAAAAATAAAAAATTCGTTTTCCCCGATATCTCAGTTATTACTGAACCGATTTATTTAATTTTTTCAGAACAAAAATTCAGAAAATAATTTTCGAGCCCCCTTTAAAAATTCGAAGTTCCTGGTATATGCAGAGGCTTCAGAAACTAAAAAACCGGTTCTAAAAACCGGTTTTTAAAGCATATCTCCACCATTTATAAACCGATCTTCCTGATTCAAAAAACTGAAATTTTATAAAAATATTTGTGACCGATCTGTATAAAAATAAAAATCTATAGCTTAAACCAAGGCTTCAAAAAATAAAAAATGCGTTTTGTCCGATATCTCAGTTATTACTGAACCGATTTATTTCATTTTTTCAGAACAAAAATTCAGAAAAAAATGTCCGAGAATTCTTTGTAAAAACGAAGTCCGTAGTGTATACAGAGGCTTCAGAAACTGGAAAACCGGTTCAAAAAACCGGTTTTTTGAACATATCTCCGCATTGTATGAACCTATCTTGCTGAATTCCAATAGCAAAATTCTCGAAAGCATTTCCGATCGTTTGACATACATATTATATATGTCAGTTATCGGTGGGCTTCATAAACGCCATTTCAACCGACACACGGACGGACGGACGGACGGACATGGTCCAATCGTCATCGCTTCTTACAAGGATTCCGAAAATATAAACTTTTTTGCTCTCCGACGAAAATTGTGGAAATTACAAACGGAATGACAAACTTATATATACCCTTTACACCTGTGGTGAAGGGTATAAAAAAAGACGAAAAAATTTTGAACTTGGGACCCCAATTACTAGTCGTTTTTAATGACTAACGTCTTACTCAGTACACCATCTCGCACTTAATATTCAAAGCTAAAAAACTTGTTTTAGCATAAAATATATTTTTGAAACCGATGATTTTTTAGGAGTTGCATTTTTTTTTTTTTTTTTTTTTTTTTGCTCCCTTAAATTTACAACTTAAAAAAAAAAAAAAAAATTATTAACTGTTCGTATGCGTAACAATTTGGAACAAAATGACATACAATAGTTGGCTAAGGCCGCAAAGAATAAAATCACAATAGAATTGGCTAATTTAATGACGTTCTAGCCCTAATCAATACGATCAAAAATCATATAGCCTAGCGTTGCATTTTTTATGCTCGCTACTGTAATTAAAACATTATTATGATCTCTCATTTGTTCTATTTTTGTTATCATCTCTTAATATTTTAACGGGACTTTTCCACTGGAATGATAAGTTTGATCTCTTTTACAATTGATTCCTTCTTTATTTCCTTTTCTATTCAGTTTTCTTACAACATAAGTTATTATTTAGTGAAAGTGTTGTTTTTAAAACATTTTAAGTTTTGCTATTTTAATACCATATTTTTAATATCAAATTTCGTTTGATTTGTGTATATTTATTGGTAAGTATGTTGTAAGTGATATAAACAAAAATGTATACAAAAATTAATCATCAGGTATGGGAAAAGGACCAAGTTGTTCGGAAGAAGAAAGAAAGATAATACTTAACCTCAAAGACTCCGGGAAGACGGTAAATGAAATTTCCCAGTTACTTGGTTGCTCTAGGGGAAAAATGTATAATGCGTTAAAACATTTTATTATATTTGGAGTCACTAATAATGTACCCAGAGCACCCAGGGAAGTTCAAATTGTCGTAAAAGCCTCTAAAGCTGACCCATTTAAAAGTTCTAAACAACTAAAAGTTGAATTGGAGTCATCATATGGTATTAATATATCATCTAGAACAACGGTTCTCAAATGGGGGTCCGCGACCCACAAGGTGTCCGTAAGGACATTCGTGGGGGGTCGCGAAGAGATCCTAAAAAATATTCTTGAACACACAACTTTTTTATGTAAATATTATGTAGAAGTTTAAATAAAAATTTCAATAAAAGCACGAAACTATTTAATATGGAAAGTTATCTTTACATCCTTAAATTAATGACAAAAGTAAATCATTTTTATTTTTTTAATGAGTTTTTTTAAGAATCAACTAGCATTATCAGCAAGAAACCCAATGAAGGAACCCGTGTTTCGATTAAAAACATTATGTTGGATAATGGCAATAATGATCAAATAAAACAAGTGATACTGTCGAATGACACAATATAAAGAAAACTACGATGTGGCAGGGAAAACGTTTAATTAAAAGGATAAATAGTTTACTTTAATTTTAAGAAACTATACATTTTTTAATTTAATTTATTGAATTTATTATGCCAACAACTTTTCTTATAAAGTTTCAATGTTCTTTTGGAATTTTAGAATAACATCCTGTGGAATACGATTGTTATAATTTGCACGATTGGTGCGACATCTCAATGCAAAGTACACAAAACTTTTATTTCGCAGAGTAGTTTCTTTTCAATGTGAATATCGATAAAATACCAGACTCATTTCAAAAAGAGTTAAAATGTAATTGATCTCTTAAATTTTTATTTGAATCAGCAGATTTAAAAGCATTTTAGTTTCTCCGTCCCAAAAGTATTAGAACAGTTTTCTTCAACATACATCTTTATGTGTATGGATTTTTTGTGTTCACAGAAAATGATACTACCTAGCAAAAATATATATGTCATTTTAAAGGAAGTACATGTTCACTACTTTTAAAGTATCAATAGGTATACGTTTTCATGATCTTAAAAAGTAATATAAACAACATCCAAAGATGTAATTAAAAATTGATTCAAAAGATCTTTTTTCAAATATTTGTTACGAAAAATTATTTTTATTAAGAAAATATATTGGTTTATATACAAATTAAATTTAATTTCCCTGCAGTGATAAAAAAAAAAAATCAAACATTCAATTTTGCATAACTTCGTGAACATCTTCATATAACAAGCTTATGATAAATTGATTGGAAATGATCCGAATTTGCACTACTTCTGGATTACAAGCTAAGAATCTTATTGACTTCTATGCATGTTCTTTTTTTGCTTGTTAATATTGTTTTCAAATTATTTTATCTAAATTCCTTACGTGGATGCATCGCAAAACGAAAACCTTTCGTCTTAAAATCCAGATTGGACTTTGCCAAAGAAAACGTTAAGAAACCAATGTGTATTAAATCAAGGTAGTAGGATTTATCTTTAGGTCAAATAAATCCTTAAAAACTTATAATTTCTCAGGAATGAGAAATTATAAGTTATGTTGTGCGGGTTTTGGGAAACGTAGAAAAAAAAAAAAAAAAAAAAGAGAATTAGTTTTTGTTAATGTGTATTTTATTTTAAGCAGGAGATGCTTACCCTTTTAAGTTGTGATTGTAAGTGATTTACATTTTTTAGAACATAATTATTGTTTCTTTTCATTTTGTTTCACATTATTATAATTGTTATAATTAGAGTTAACAACTTTAAATAATACATTTAACAAAATTCAATTTAAAAGTGTATTTTATAGAAGTAAAAATAATAAAATAATAACAATAATGATAAATAATTAATTTATAATAATTCATTGTAAAAATTATTTTATATCAAATAAAATTAAGCAGCGTTGTGCTAGTTTTAACACAATGAGTTTTTGGAAAAATATTTTATGGAGCGACGAATCCAAATTTTGCCGATGGGGAACAGACGGAAAACGCTATGTATGTATGGCGTCTAGTAAACCAACAACAAAATTCCAGATATACCATCAAAACAATTAAGCATGGAGGCGGCAACATTATGTTTTGGAAGGATATTCCTCAATCTTTCTGTAGGCATTTAGTTGAGAGTTTGCCAAACAGATGTGTAAATGTTATTAAAAACAATGGTTACCCCACGAAATATTGATTGTAAGTACAAAAAAAAATATTGCAATTAAAATGAAAATAGTAATTGTTTTAATTATATGACCAACCCAATAAAACATTTTAATATTTTTTTTTTTTTCTTAACAGAATTTAAAATTATATACTTAATAAAAAATAATTTTGTTACCTTTTTTAATTTCCAAAATAATAATTTACTATGATTACGAATGTTTTGAATTATATGGCAACCACTGTATGTTTTGCTGATGGAAATTGGTGAAAGCAAAACATCCAGCAACTTTCATCAAATTCTCTATCAATGAACTGTCAAATTTTGTCTCTCTCTTGCTCTCACTTGCAAGTTTTTTAAAGTAAACGAAGGCGATTTAGCAACTTCCAGCAACATTTTGTGATAATTATCACAAATTATCAGGTACGCGAACACAGCTAATATTATACAAGTAACTAATCAATACAACAGTATACGCGTCGTATACGTAATATTAAATTCAAAATTGAGTATAGCATGTATGGAAAATTAAACAGCTAAGGCGTATAAGTAATGGAAATAGATTATATCATATTGTTTGCTAAAAATTACGTATGATTAACATATAAGAAATCACTTAAAGAATATTAAAATAATAACTTTAAAATAAGCGAACTATGACCCTTATATATTATTTAGATGTTATATATCTCCGCCAACTTCCACTATATTTCAAAGTTCAAGTCATAAATTGACTTGAGAAGTTTAAGTAAATATTTTATATTTAAACTTATACTGCCTTATTCATAATTATTTTCAGCAGTTTATAAAAGGTTTTATTAAATTTAATAAAACTTTATAAAATTGTAAAATTTTATTGTTGGTGAGAACCTACTTTAACAGTTTCATAAAATAAATTTTTAGAAATATATTACTTTTTAGCAAATTGAATGCATTTATAAAAAGTTTTGCATAGATTTAAACATATTACTTTATATTTCGGTCTTATTGCACAGTTCCATAGAGTTTAATTTATAACTGCATAAATTCTTTTACACAGACACCGGATAGTAATTAGAATATTGTTTCAAATACAAATACATTATTACTTCAGTTGCATTAAATTCATATTTTGCAAACAAATTTTAAGTATATCTGCACATTATATTTATTCTTTTAGCTTATTTAGAGTAAGACCAAATGGACTTGTACTTTCTTTGTTGCTAAAGCCAGAAAAGTTCGTATAATTTTAAACCCACCACCAATAAAAACTAATCTACTATCTGACCAAATACTAGAAAAACTAGTGTCCGTCGTATTTCTAGTTGTTGATTTTACGCCGGCATCGCTCAAACAAAAGCCATTAAAATATTCTATAAATAGTTCAAGGATCAATGTAATAATGAAAATTAAAAGTGGGTGTGATCTGCCTACCTTCCATAAAATTTTGCATTACGTTCTTCTACTTATTATTGGGTATATTAAAAGTGCATATACTAATTAGTAGATGTTAGTAAACGTGCTTATAGTCTAAAATATACCCGTAAGAAAATATTCAATCAGCTTCCATCAATTTTGAAGGTGTTTGTTATTTACCACTAATGAAAAAGTGCTAAGGCTCCATCTGCAAAGTGGAAAGTGCAAAGTGTTGTGTTTAATGAAATAATTTCATTAGCAATAATTTCATAATTGCAATCACTGTTGCTTTTTATACCCTACACCACCATAGGTGGGGAGGGTATAATGCGTTTGTGCTGATGTTTGTAACACCCAAAAATATTGGTCTAAGACCCACCTTAATTTATACCAATCGGCTTAGAATCACTTTCTGAGTCGATTTAACGATGTCCGTCTGTCCGTCCAGCAATGCAATTTCTTGTAATCAAACTACAGGTCGCAATTTTGAACACAATTTAATGAAATTTGGCACACATGTTTCTTATAGTCCAGGAACGAAGCCTATTGAAATTGGTTATGATCGGTCCATTATTTCACCTAGCCCCCATACAAATGTCCTCCCGGAAAAGGGTTTAACGATCATAAATCCCTTAAACATAGCAATATTTTAATGAAATTTGGCACATATAAGTTTCATATTAGTCTAAATAAGTGTGCCGATTTTTACAAAGATCGGTACATAATTGACCATAGCTCCCATATAAACCCCTTATCAGAAAATCACTTTAACGGGTATAAATCCCATTAAAATGTTATTATCAAATTAATGTTCGACAAAAATAAGTTTTATATAACCATAAATGGTAGTGCCAAATTTTACAAATATCGGTCCATAATTTACCATAGCTCCCATATACGGGCCTCTTTCGGAAATCACCAAAAAGTGAATAAATTCATATAAATGTTAGCATGGACGTAATATTCCGTATTCGTATGTCTTATTTTCCACTTAATATGAGTTTCGATCCACATTTGGCTCCAAGCCTAATAACAGACCCCTCCCCGAATCTTGATGTACATAATGGTGTAGAGTATCATATGGTCGGCCTTGACCGACTATATCTTTTTCTCTCGTTTAAAAATAACTACTTGAAAATATGGTGGTCTACCAGCAATGCAATTTCTTGATTTAAATTCGTATGTTAAATTATAATTTAACATACGAAAAATTCCCGTTTTCAATAACCATAGCGCTTTATATATTAAATTTTGGAATTCAGGCTTTGAATCATCCCATTTCCTTTTATTATGATTACACCCAGTGGTCAGTTGATAGACTACGAAGGGGTTTTTTATAAATAATTCATAAAATATGAAAAAATATTAATTAAAAACAAAATAGGAAATTCGTGATGTACATAAAATCAAAATAAAATAATTATTCGAATACTTAAAATATTCCACAAATTAATATACCAAAAAGGCCACGAATCCCATTGCTTCCATAAGCTATTAAATTGTTTAAGCATTAGACACATTTTCTAATGAAAATTAATATTTTTTTTTATAAAAAAGACATGAAATAAAAAAAAAAAAATTAATGTTTTTTTTAAATTACGAATAAATTTTCAATATTTTATTTATCACTAATGGAAAATTGAGAGAAAATAAACGTAGCATTGCCAGAACAAAACAAAAACTGTTTAATAGTTATTGAACTGTTTTCAATACATTATGAATAATGTTTTTTTTTATAAGAGGTTAATAAGGAAAAACAGTTTAATAACTATTTTGTAAAATAAACCCAAAATAAGAATTTATTATGAATAAGACCGATAAACTTTAAAGAAAAATCTTTAAAGCGATTAGATAAAAGGGATTATATTTATTAAAATAAAATCAACATAATATTATGTTATACCTAATTCTTTTAAAAGGATTTTATTTTCAGTTGTTTGTATTCGTTTGCAAGAACTAAATGACAGTTAAAGTGGTTGTTTGGCCTCGTTGTTGGTTACCACGTTGGTGCTTTTGTTTGTTAACGTGTCAATCAATGTTAGATTATTAACATGACTGAATGACTTGGCCAGGACGACGGCTTGAATAACTGTCTGCTTGAATGCCTGCTTACTAACTAGCTGACTATAACGGTCTGTTCGTTTGTTGTTTTAAGACTAAGATAAGTGTGTGCGTATGTTTTGTTATTGGCGCTTAAATGTCGCAACATTGTTAGCATAACAAGACTTAAGTAATGTGTAATAAAAAGACCTAAAGGAAGAGTTAAATAAAGCTAAGAACAAAAAGAAGAAGAAGTAGCAAATTACTTATAGGACATTGTTGTATAATATTTAACCATAAAGCAAAAGAGTAAAGGTAAAGCTTATCATAGTTAGGGTATTGGTTACAATGTCTACAAATCCTTATTTTTTTCATTCTTTATTCTTTAGCTTTATCCTTTTTTTATATTTTTTTGGTTTCTTTAATTTAAGACCTTGAATTTTTTTTCTTCATTTCTTGTTTCGTGTGTCATTGTTTAATTTAGAAAAAACACAAAAATAAAAGAATTTATTTTCTATAAAAAAAAAAAATAAAAAAATTGTAGTCGTCTCCTCTCAGACATCATGTGGAGTGTTATATTTGTTGTCTTTAAGCTTTGTGTGCCAAACAAGGAGTAAATTGTAATTTAACACAAACACATACACACATAAACTTGGTTACTTATTATACATAAATATTTTAACATGGGTCTCTTGTAATTTCCTTTAATTTTTTTCTATTTTTTCCTGGTTCATTGATATTTTTTCCAGTTTTTTTTTTTTTCTCCTCATACTGCCTGCCTGTTTTATTATTTATGTTTGCTTGGCAGACAAAATTGTAAATATAGAGTCCCTAACACGCGCTTACACTCAGACATAAAGTTAGTCATATTTAAACATATACATTATGTTAACTCATACTTTTACACCTTTAAGAGAATACCCTACTTTTTAGGAATAACATTAGGTTAATTTATTTGATATGACGCTGTTAAAAGGATTTTTTTTTTCTCATTATTTATCGAAAAATAAAATATAGATATTTGTAGTTTTATTTTAACCCCTACACAATTAGTAATCACTGATCATAAACAACGATTGGTAACATGAGTTCCAACTGCAACGTTTTTTTTTTTAATTTCTTTTTTTACAAAAACAGTGATAATTAAAGCTTTAAGGCAGTTTTTAAATCATTTCGTGTGAATATTAAGACAAAAATTCAAATAAGTTCCCTCACAATTTTAATTATACTTACTTGATTTAAAATCTTTAAAAGAGAGAACACAAGGTCGCTGCTAAAATACAAGCCTATTTATAACATATTGCCATAAATGTGGTGTCAAAAACTTACTTTTGAGAACTTATCCTGACCCCTTCTTACTTTGCAAAAAAAAAAAATTAATGTCTCTTAATAGAGCTCTTGTCAAATCTTCTGATCCTATATATACACACATGGACAAAAGCCACCGTCATCTATCATGTACAATGTTTAAAGGCTCCCCATGCTCAGAAAACAATTGAAATATAAAAATGGTTAACTTAAACAAAAAATATATTTTATTCAAATATTATTTCAGTTAAAATAACTCCTTTTTCTTACACTTATTAAAAAATAAATTAAAAATATACAAAACAGTTCATATAACTACTGGACAAAATTCACAGTCAGGTAAAGTTAATTAAAAACTTTTATTAATTTAGTATGAGGTATGTTTGCCATTATTTTTAATAATTTCTTGCAAACGTTTCTGCATAGAATGTACTAACTTTTTCGTCACTTCCGGAGTAATTTTCTCCCATTCCTCCATTAATTTCTCTTTAAGCATATTTTTGGAAGTAATGTGATGTTCTCGAATCCGTCTATACAAGTGGTCCCATAAATGCTCTATTGGGTTGATGTCGGGTGACTGAGGAGCAGTTTTAAGAGTGTGAGGGGTGTTATATAAGATCCATAATCGAACAATAGGGTCATTGTCCTGCTGGAAGAAATAGTCGGATTCAATGTCAAGTTTTTGAGCACTTTTATGCAAGTTATCCTTAAGGATATTCAAATAAATATTTTTATTCATTACTTCATCAATAAATACTAGTTCCCCAACCTTAGCCGCCGACATACAACCCCATACCATTACACCAGCACCACCATGTTTAACAGTCGACGAAATTATTTGGCTTATTAATAAAATTGTTCATCCTTTAAATCCTAACGGACCTAGATTTTAAAATTTCTATTATGGAGCCGATTTAATTGAATTTATTTATGTGGGGACGTAACGGACTTACAACCAGAAGTGGCAACTTCTACTAAGACTGCAACACTGTATTAAACAAACGAGAAATAGAGGACGATCGATGAGTTGCAAAACGGACGAGTAGGTAATTGATTAATGTATTTTTCTCCTTCAAGAGCTTTCTGAAGCTCCCTGTAGTGGTGAAAAATTAAAAATGTATAAATCAATTTATCCTACAAATCCTAACGGAGCCAAATTTTTCTATCGGAGATGTTCGATTTATAAACAAATTTATGTTTTTTCTTACTTATGTCTTTCTAAATAAATAAATAAATAAATAAATAAATAAATAAATAAATAAATAAGTAAATAAATAAATAAATAAATAAATAAATAAATAAATAAATAAATAAATAAATAAATAAATAAATAAATAAATAAATAAATAAATAAATAAATAAATAAATAAATAAATAAATAAATAAATAAATAAATAAATAAATAAATAAATAAATAAATAAATAAATAAATAAATAAATAAATAAATAAATAAATAAATAAATAAATAAATAAATAAATAAATAAATAAATAAATAAATAAATAAATAAATAAATAAATAAATAAATAAATAAATAAATAAATAAATAAATAAATAAATAAATAAATAAATAAATAAATAAATAAATAAATAAATAAATAAATAAATAAATAAATAAATAAATAAATAAATAAATAAATAAATAAATAAATAAATAAATAAATAAATAAATAAATAAATAAATAAATAAATAAATAAATAAATAAATAAATAAATAAATAAATAAATAAATAAATAAATAAATAAATAAATAAATAAATAAATAAATAAATAAATAAATAAATAAATAAATAAATAAATAAATAAATGAATAAATGAATAAATGAATAAATGAATAAATAAATAAATAAATGAATAAATGAATAAATGAATAAACAAATAAACAAATAAACAAATAAATAAATAAATAAATAAATAAATAAATAAATAAATAAATAAATAAATAAATAAATAAATAAATAAATAAATAAATAAATAAATAAATAAATAAATAAATAAATAAATAAATAAATAAATAAATAAATAAATAAATAAATAAATAAATAAATAAATAAATAAATAAATAAATAAATAAATAAATAAATAAATAAATAAATAAATAAATAAATAAGTAAGTAAATAAATAAAATAAATAAAATAAAATAAAATAAATAAATAAATAAAAAAATAAATAAATAAGTAAATAAATAAAATAAATAAATACAAATTTAACAGAAAAAGTTGGAATAACGTTCACACTTTCTTTGAATTAGAATATTGGTTTTATTTTCTTCTTCACTATGCAACCCCTTATAAAAAAAAAATAAATAAATAAGGGTTACCAAAAAAAGGTCTGTGAGTTCACAAGTAGTAGATCTGTAGTATAATATCAATAAAATTACAAAAAAAAAAAAAAAAACTATTAAAACTCTAAGATCAACATTTTTTAAATAATTGAATTTTATATATGTTAAGATGTTTTCGATCGCACTCCTTATAGCATAAAGAATAAAACAATGATCTGGAGTGATTTGAATGCTATATTGATCCCTAGTGCAGTGTATTCTAAAGCCTTCTTTAATCCGTTCAAGGAAAGAAATCACTATAATAAAATCTTCCTTATAATTTTCAATAATTTAAAAATGTTTTATTTAGTAGAGAGGTTTCTTAAACAAGAACAAAAATTATTGTCGTGTGTTAAAATACTTTTTCTTTTTTTGTTTTTTGTAATTTTTATTATATATTTTTATTTTGCATGTGCAACTTAACATGTTTATGCATGAGCAAACATGCATATTACATGTGCCATGTGTCTGTCGTCTGGAGCATTGAGTTGAGGTGGTAATGGTAACTTCAGTTTTTTTTTTTTTTTTTTTCGAGAAAGAAATAGAAACATAAACACAAATAAATATAAATACAATATACTTGAAAATAGAGTTTTGTAAATAAATACATACAAACAAAAATACATGGATACATATACTTTTGGCTCAAGAGCCTGCTGCTGAACTTGATAAATGTTGAAAAGTGTAAGAGAATGTCGTGAATTTATTCCTTTCAGTTTACAATAAATTGCAACGCGGTAGCTGTTGTTGCAATGGTGCTTATTTTTTGTAGTTAGACAATATTTTTAATATCGAAAAGGAGTAGGAAGAGTAAAGAAGTTTTTCTTCTTCTCTTAAGACTTGATTTGCTTTACTCCTTGCCACACCTTTTGGCCCTTAGTATGTCCGTCCGTCTGTCTGTCTGGCGGCTTGTGAGTTCAGAACTTTGACATGCAATTATGTTTACTTCGTCTTAAATATGTTTTTCTTTCTTTCTGTTTTTTGTTATTGTGTTGATTGTTTTCTTCTTCTACCATTCAGTTATTGTTGCATGCCACATGTAATGTATAACTAAAAAAGTAGAAGGAGCAAAACTGAGAAAAAAAAACTTGTCATATTAGACATGTTTACACCGGCATGTGTTTGTTGTTCTTTGTTATTATTTGCTGCTGTTGTTGTTATTTTTTTGTATAAATGCCATTGCTACGTTGCCTACCACAAGCTAACTTTCGTCTGACATCGACAGTAATTCTTTATTTTAAAGCTTTTGTCCTTTAGATTATTATCCACACGTTCTTTAATTTGTCTCTCATATTTTTTACAACATTTTTGTTCATTTCACTTTAATATTGACAAAAAAAATATTTATTTTTATCCTTTTTTTTTAAATAAAGTCTCCTCTATATTTCTCCATTGAGTATGAGACTTTTAGGGTTCCAAAAATTATTTTTTATACCCACCATCAAAAAGATGGGGGGTATATTGATTTCGTTATTCCGTGTGTAATATGTCGAAGGAATCACTTAAGATCCCACAAAGTATATATTTTCTAGGATCTGGTTAGATTCTGGGTCGATCTAGCTATGTACGTCCATTATGGACTAAAAACTAGAAACTCAGGGTGTCCGTTTTATAATTTTTTGCTGATATCTCTTGAACAAAAGCATGTATGTGGGATTGGAGCCTGGTCGTGTCACCAGATCTGGCAGACGTTGGTAACGAAGGGGTTAATATTACTAACGGTTAGAATATTCTAGAATAAACTAGTCACGTAGGCTACAGACAAAATATGGACGAGACATCTTATAACGAAAGACGAACATTCTGGATGGGGACTTGGATTTTGATAAACGGACTTTTAATGGACGAGACAAGGATAGTTATAGGGTTAACTCGCTGGGAACTTTCTAGTACTTTGAAATGTAGCGAGTAGTGTAGGAGAATAATATGAAAGGTAGTGTTGAAAGATTGAGAGTTGAGTGTTTGAGTTAAATTCAAGTTGTGAAAGTTGAAAAGTTGAGAAGTTAAAATTATCAGTTGAAAAGTTGTCTAAAACGTTGTGCAAAGAAGTTATGAGTAAATAATTAAAGTTGACCAGCGACATCCACTATATTAAAGTGTAAAATAATCTTAAGTTTTTAATTAATAAAATATACACAATTTATTATTAAAAATAATATAATTTGTGTTTAAATTAAAAGCCGTCAAGCTTTAATAATATAAAAATCCCACATGTATGACAACGAAATTTTCCATAAATAGTTTGAGGATCGATATAAACTTGGAAACCAAAAATGGGCGTGGTCCGCCTACTTTACCAACAACCTCTCATATAATGTAAAATTTGCAAAAGTTGATGGTGGGTATATAGATTCGGCCGAGCCGAATATAACATTCGCGCTTGTTTTTAATTAAAAAATTTTTAAATTATTAAATGAAAGCCTTAAAAAAGTTTAAAACTATAAAAATCAATGATCAGCCATATTTTCCCTCATAAATCTTCTCAATGTCTATATTAGAGCTGTGATTATTAACCACAATCCGGCTCGTAGGACCATAAGCAAGTTGCATTTGTTAATTATTCTTATTGTTTCCTTTTGAGCCCTCATATTTTTCTCTACTAAATTCAATTCTTATCAAAAAATTATATAAAATATTCTTTAATATTCCTTAAACATAAATTTAAATTAAACAAAACCCTATCATCATAAGTTCCTTAGTAATTTCACCATTTTTCACTTCATTAGCTTTTTGGTTTCTAACATTTTCTCTACCGGTTTTCCTGTGTATGTATAAATGTATACTTTATTGTTTTAAAATTTATTTATGTTTGTCATATTTTATTTTTTCGTTTTATTCTCTACATTTTTATGCACTAATTAAAAATGTCTGAAGTGTGTGGCTGAGGGTGGTGAATAAAAAATGTTTTTGAAAAAAACGTATCGACAATAAACTCTATACAAAACATTCACTCTAAACTCTGTTGTTAATGTTATTTTGTTTTGTTCGTTGCCATATTATGCGAAAAATTATGTTTATTTATTTTTTTTTAATTTTATTATATTTTAGCTTTAGTTTAAAGACCAAATAAAGCAAAATAGAATAAAATGAAAAGCAGCTAAATTAAGAAGGATATGACCTCAAGCTGATTAGGATAAACAACAAAGTAGATTTCGACAAAATAAACACTGACAGTAGCAAATTTGATTAAAGATTTAAATATTTTTTATAAATCTGTCTTTAAGGGAAATATATTTAAATTTAAATTTAATAAAAAATATTTTAAGTTTTTTTTTTATTAAAAAATATTTTAAAAATAAAAAATTTTCAATAAAGCATTAAAAAGAACACTGATTTTAATTTAACAAACTCCTACATGTCTTTAAGTAATCAGAGGTAATTTGGAATTTTATTTCAACAGACAGATGCAAATTATACATGCCACCTATGCTGAAAGGTTTAATTTTCATAATACAATGCCACAATAATTAAGAAACCAAAACCTATTTTTAAGTATACAAACATTTTATTAAAAATGACAAACAATAAAATCTGTCATCCATTACTCAGTCAGCCATTCATTCACTAATTCAATCACATACATTGTATGACATGCAACTACAGTGGACAAGATTGCGAAAAAATAATATTATTAAAATATAATACAAAGAGGAATAAAACAAGAAATTAATAAATCCGGGTAAAATGTGTCAAAGGTGGCGATTAATTGAATTTTGAAATTAATTTTTTTTTAATAAAGTTGGGTACCGAATAAAAATAGACAAAATAATGTATCAACATCAATTAAATTCGTCAAGCTAGGTTGAGATGTTTTCTTTTAAATAGCTGTCAAAGTTAAAAATTCTTTTACATTCTTGAAAAAAAGTCAAAAATTAAATTTCCTTAAACTTTCTTTCAGTGTATTTATTTTAAATAAAAAGTCTTTTAAAGCAAAAATTAAAACGGAACCATAAACTTCAGGTATTTAAGTATACTTTTCTTTAAGAATATGTAAATTATATTTTGTCCTAATATTTTTGTTATTTTTCTGAAAATTGTTCTAAAATACACTAATTTTCAATTTTCATAGAATGCAACTTAAAATATTACAGGATATTTGTTCTGAAAATTTTCTGAAAAATAGTACATATTGTCTACATAATTATTATGAAAAAAATCGCGCGCATACGTAGCCCGATTTGAGAAATTAATATTTTTTCGAAAAAATTCCAGTAGATTTCATACAAAAAACAGCTTTGCTTTATCAAACATTAAACAATGGGGCAGAATCAAAATAAATCTGTAACTTTCGGCTGGTTGGATTTACATGAAATTTCACATAGCACCGTAGCAGAGGACAGTAACATTTTGAGTTTAGAAGCAGGATCCCATATACGCTTTTGGCGCGGAGCTATGGGGGCTCAAAATAGGGTACTAATGTTATAGAAAATGTTTTACCACTAGCGAATTTTTGTTCCTTAACCGATTTCAAATATTTTTATATCACCTTAAAGCTCTTGATAAATTCTTTGAAAAACGTGCTTGCATGTACTATTTCTCTTATATATTCTTTTGAAATTTCAACAATCTCAACTTTGCAAGATGTTGGTCAAGTCTTTTCCATATATATCCCAAAACTTTCAACCAATTTTATCACATTTTTTGCAGTTGATTAAACAACAAAATTGTCTATCGAATAAAGAAAATTTTAAGTCGATATCTTTATTGAGTCAAAAAATAAACGATTTTGAATTGGTAAGTTTGCAAAAATTAATAAACAGACGGACGGAAGGACAGACATTAGAATTCTTTAAAAAAAGTCTTCAAATTGCAAAAATATATTATTTTTTTTTACTTCTTGACCA